>JAODAL010028926.1:0-52520 GCA_025379985.1 Phyllomedusa bahiana | reverse complement strand
GTTTTCCCAACTGGAGAACTTTTTAAATAAAATATGTTATGAACAGATTAAAGGGGATTTCTCACCATGCAGATTCACAGTCACAATCAGTTTTTCTTTCACTCTGCCTCTGTCATGTTTTGGGTGGTTCTAAAGCAGTGATTTAGCTTCTCTGTAACTAGCTAAGCTGTGACAATGACAAGTGCAGGAGATGTTATCTTTAGTAAATAAAGCAACATGTGCTGTGAGGAGTGCAAAACACTTGCTTATCTGTAAACAAAAGCTATTCTTGTTAGAGATAATTAGTCTGCTTGGAGTGAGCTTTCAAGACCATGGTGACATCACTCCCTGCTCTCTGCTCTAATCAGATAGCACAGATATGGTCAGGTTACCACAGAAACATATCTTATCTGAAGACTAAAGTAAAATCAAAAGACAAATGCATTTATAAAAAGTCTTCAATTATTTGTCCCTACATGTTGAAAGTTAATCTTTGTAGTGAGTAAACCCCTCTAAGTTAAAGTTACAAAACAAAAACATTATTTAGTTTTTTTCAAAAATTTAAATCTAAATCTGGACTAAAAAATGTTATGACATCAGAGGTGGGAGGTATGATGGCGGAGCAGGTCCTTGGTCTGCAGTAGTGTCTTTTGGCAGGTTTGTGGCTCCCGGCACCAAAACCACTATAAGAACAGCGCCTTAATTAATAGCTCAACTCTTAAAACAGTCTCTGACTATGGCAGAGATTGGAGGAGGGGACTCCTCCATCCAATCCCTGGTGTAGTGCTAAGAGAATTATTGCCCATCCGGAATCCATATCGAAAGTATCTCTTTAAGAATAATAGATCTTAAGCTGTAAATTTCCTAACTTCTTGTAGATGTGTACTGAGAAGCAGTGCATGTTAACAGAGAGGGTTGTTATCAGGGCCTCATTGTTTTGGGAACGCTGTAACTGAGATAATACTACCCAGCATGGTTAGAGAGTAGTGATGGGAAAGCAGGTGTTTGTAGTTTGTACCAGGAGTTTTTTCTTGACATGTTTTCCAATACCGGGTTAACCCCTGAAGGACTGGCCATCCAAAGGGGGGAGGTCTGATACTGGAAATATACTGCGTTTTCAGCTTGTGTAACACTGGGCTACGCAGGCATTTGTTTCAAACAAGATATAAGCTGGGAAATTTTGCTGCGAAGTTAGAAGTAGCTGGACCTGTGGGCTATAGAGGGACGTCTCGCCGCCACAGGGATGTATTCCAGGAATATCTCTCTATCTTCGCTGGCCGCTTCTCACTGCTGATGTTACGGATAGATGATGCTGTTAAGATTCCTGGTGAAGCTTGGACCTGTATAAGGGGGCACCCATGCACGGTGTGGATCTCAGGAAAATCTCTCTATCTTTGCTGGCCCGTTTTTACCAGCTGATTCTGATAGATGACGCTTATAAGATTCCTGATGAAGCTTTGACCCATATATAGGTTTGATTTAAGTATTTGTAACCAATATTATGCATGCTTAGCTTTTATAATCTATATTATGCAAAAGTATATACAATATACACTATCTTCTTGTAGTTTTATGCAATCACTAAATTCTTCATATAATAAAGTAAATAAGGCATTTGATGTTGCCTTCTTTAAAGCCGTATGTGACCCCACAAATAGCTGGCAAAACACCTGGGTTTCCCACTTACCCAAATTGAGCCTTGAGAAACCCTTTACATTCAGTGCTTGGGTACCAGCTTGTTACCAGAGGCTAGCTCATGTAAAAAAAATCCTGTAAAAATAATGACTGTATCCTATATTGATATGTATGTAATGTTTGTCATCTTGAGATCACCATAAAATCCTTTCCATTAGGAGTATCAACTTGAAGATAACCTGTCAGGTGGTCTTCTCTAGTTAGGAACAGGATGTGATTGAGGAAGAGAATCTGAGCTCTGTGATATTTAGGTTATTGTGATTTGGAGCAGGATTTCTGAGCAAAAAGCAAAGAAACTCCTTAAGAGACAGTGAAAGTCCTGCTTATCCTGCCCACATACAGTGATTGACAGTTTGCTTTGAACACAGACTCACACATGAAAAACTCTCAATCACTGCATGCCGGCAGGTCACACGGAAGGTTCACTGTCTCTTAAGGATTTATTTCAGTCTTTTCTCTGCTTTTGAATCAAAAGTCCTGCTCCAAATCACATGGACCTATTATATCATAGAGCTGAGCTTCTTTCTCTCTCTCTATTATATACTGCTCTCACATATGGTAGCATTAATCATCTAGCAAATTGACTTAATAAGCTACTACAAATGAAATGGCAACTTTTCTGTCTCCTAAAATGTCACCAAATACACATCATCTTGTCCAGGACAATTAGTGCACCCACATTTATGTCACTCTTGTGCTATACAGTATATCCTTGTAGTATAATTAATAATGTAGCTACAGTTGAAGTTTAGCAGGAAGTCAGTAATATGATATATACTCACAAAAAGTTCAGGATATTTGGCTTTTAGTTGAAATTTCAGGATGAACATAAAATTTCTTGAATTTTTTTTCTAAATGCACTAAATTAGACCGTCTCTTAACTTTAGAATGCACATGCCCAACTGGTCAGTGTTTCAGTAGTTTTTGCATAAATTGCTGATCTCAATGGGAGATTTAAACAGTCCTCCTCATCATGCTGTTCACATTTTGACACCATCAGACCAAGACAACACTTTACAATTCATCAGTACCTTGCCATTGTGAAGCTTCAAGCAGGATGCCCTCAGGCAGAAGGGGCTGAAGAAGAACTGAGCTTAGAATGTCACAGAGTGTCATCAACAGGTTGCAACAGGGAGAATGTAAGAGTCACAGAAAGGCAAATAAGTGGACGTCCTTTGGCTACATCACACACTGATGACCGGATGATGAATGCTACACAATTCCAGGCATGTTTAAGGGAGGTGAGAGGCACCCAAGATGCTCCCTGGCCCATGCAAGATGATAATGCCTGTGTCTTGTGGTGTTGTCATTACTCTTGCTGGTCATCTGGCACGCAGATTCCACTGATGTAAACGGTTACGAATGGTCTGAAATTACACTTGGTTGTCTCTCAACTCCCTTAAACATACCTGGAGTTGTGCAGCATTTATCATTCGGTTTCACAGGGAATTCATTACAATGAAGCAGTCATCAGTGTGTGATGAAACCAAAGGGCGTCCACTTCTTTGCCTTTCTGTGACTCTTCCAATATCTTTGTATCTCTGTGGCAACTTGCTGATGACACTTTGTCACACTCTAACTTCAGTATTGTCCATCAAAAAGAAAAGAAGGATGCAGCATATCCATTGTTTTTTTTTTTTTTCAACATATTTTATTGTGTTTCTTATATGCAAAGTAACAAACAATGGAAAGTACAGGACATTGCATACAGATTTTAAGCTGCAGTAATGGTAACAAAAAACAGATCTGACAGTGCAATTAAGAAGTATCAGTCGGAGGGACGAACAAAGAATAGGAGCCCTTATGCGTTCTTGACTCAATTCCGGTCTGTCCCTCTGTTGAACAGAGTGTCTCTGCTTGTCTGAAAGCGTGGCCTGAAGCGTGGAAGAGTCCGATCAGTAAAGTGATGTCCATTATTATAAAAGAAAATTAGAACTAAGCCTAAACATTTAAAGAACTGTACACCTAGACAGTTAGGCAACAACATAACAACAAAAACAAGGCTGAAGGCTGAAGGAGTCCCAACCCGTCAATTTCACAGGTACCGACTAGCGACTTTTGAGAACCAGCGAGCCAAGTACGATATTGGTTCGATATAGGCAGAGTCAAGAATACTCCATTTCCTGAGAAAACAGGCACTAGGGAGAAATAGTCTCCCTATGTGGGGGCTCTCTCCTCCTCTATACCGGGCAACTTAAGAGCGCCCAGACTATCCGCCAGAGCCTCCCTCAAGTACCACTCTGTGAAGCAGAATGATCTCATCAATGTGGCAATTTCTGCAGGCGAGTAAAGTGTGGCTATGAATGACTTCCATTTTTTGAAGAAGCCTTCAGTTCGGGACTCTTTGCATCTCTCTGTCTCGATCTTGTCCGCTGTTAAATATTTTTTCATGTTTTCGATAATTAAGGTCATGGGGGGGTGTGAGGCTTTAACCAGTGCAAGAGAAGGCACCTCTTAGTGACCAGGATCGTGATATGTATAGTACCATTCAGGGTCTTAGGGGGGGGGGGGAGTGTGGGGTGTTTGAGGGGTAACATCGTCCGGTGGCCTCACATAGTGGACGATCAGAAGCTCATGGCTTTTGAGACGTCTAATCTTCCAATGATCCCAGACGTACTTCAGAAAGAGATCTCAGAAGTTTTGCACATGGGAACAAGACCATAGGCCACATATCAGTGAGCGGAGCTTTACATTTAGGACACGCCCAGAGCCTCTCGGGACATTTCTGAGAGGCGGGGAGGTCGAAGCCGTATATAGCGTTGTGTATAATTTTAAGGTGAGTTTCTCGGCAGAGATCGCAAATCACCTCTTTGCGCACCTTAGCAAGACCTTCCAAGATTTTCACTGAAAATTGAGGATCATTAAAACGGCGCTCCCATTTCCTGAATGGAGTGGCAGGGCCAGTCGTCAGGTCCCAACTTCTCATTACACGGTAAATAGCTGAAAGAGTGAAATTAGCTCTATGGTATTCCATCAGAGATGAGAATCTGTTAGGGGCGCACTCTTTAGTTACATTTTTGAGTTTGGACTTACAGAAGGAGAGGATCTGCATGGCCGGGAAGACATGCATCGGAGGTAGGGAAAATTTAGCCCTCAACTCTAAGGGGGTAAACCACCGTTTATCCTCTGTGTGCATCCGTTGTCCAGCCAAACAAACTCCATTCGACCTCCATAATCTAAACATGGGGTTGTCTTTGCCCTGAGGAAATACAAGGTGCTCCCAAAGTGGCATCCCCCTTGAAAGCGAGAAGGGAAGGCGGAGCATTTTTCTGATTTGCTTCCAGGTTGCTACTGTATCACGCAGTAGATTAGATGTCTTAAGACGTAAGGGGAGAGAGGAAGTTTTCGCATGGAGAAGAGCATGGGGATGCCAAGGGCTGATCAGCTCTTTTTCAAAATCAGAGTACCGACTTGTTTCACCAGCCCAATCCAGGACGTGGTGAGACAAAGATTCCAGGTTATAATATCCTACATTGGGTAAGTTCAAGCCACCCTGTTCCACTGGAAGCATGAGTTTTTGAAGAGATATGCGAGGCTTTCTACCTGTCCAAATAAAGCGAGAGAAAGCTGCATATAACTTTTTAACATTCAAATGTTTGAGAAGCAAATGAAGGGTCTGTAGGTGGTATAACAGCTTGGGGAAGCACACCATTTTAATTGTGTGGCACCTACCCGAAAGGGACAAAGGGAGACCCTGTCATCTATGAAGACTGTCCGTGATTTGTTTTATTAAGGAAGGGAAGTTCAAATTATACATAGTGTCAGGTGTTCTACCAATTTTAATTCCTAAGTAAGTGATGAATTTGTCAACAGGAGTAATGTCCAGATGCAGATCTGCCCAAGCACTCCTCGGCAGGGGGGAGCGGAGTTCCAATAACTCACTCTTCGAGGGATTTACTCTATAGCCCGAGAAGGCACCGAAACTCTCCAAAAAGGCAACAACCTTTGATAAGTGGGTGAGGCTTCGATAGGAACAAGAGTAGGTCATCCGCAAACAAGGCAGTCTTGACCGTCTTCCTCCCCACCTTAATCCCCTCAAAGAGTTCCGAGTCTTCCAGGTTTCCGGGCCCCGAGGTTTTTAGGTGCAATATCAAAGAGGAGAGTGGAAAGGGGGCAAACTTTCCGGGTACCTTTGGCTAGGGGGAATGCCCGAGACAAGAAGCCTGGCGTATGCACTTGTGCTGTTGGGTTCGAGTATACAACAGAAAGGAAAGTCCTGAAATTTCCTCTAATCCCCATCCTATTCAAAACCTTCCAGAGCCACCCCCACCAAACATTGTCAAAAGCTTTTTCCGCATCAATAGCTACTAAGACAGGATGTCCGGAGGGGGTAGGCTCACCCCTCACTGCCTCTAACACCGCGATCACCTTTCTAAGGTTCCCCACTGAGGCTCTGCCTTTAATGAATCAAATAGAAAAGGTGTGTGGCACTCTTGGGTTTAACTTGGGTTACGGTGCTGGTTCGATGGCGATCGGGTATTACCTAAGTTCAAAGTAGAAGGAGCAGCCGCTCTCAGAAGATATGCTGCTTGAATACGTGTTTTATTTACAAGGTTAGTGCCTCCTTACAGAAGATGACAAGAAAAATCTGTGACAGGGTATATGACGTTTCGGTCTGGCACGACCTTTCTCAAATCGTCACTACAAATATAAATAATGTACAATGTAAGATATAATACAGGAACGAAAAAAAAGGGGGGGAGGAAGGAGGAGGGGTTGAGAGTATTGGGGGAAAAAAATAATAAACCAGAGGGAAACCAGCATATAACTGTACAATATATACAATGTTTACAAGTGAGCAATGTCGAAGCATGAAAGTAACAGAAAGACAATAATGCAGATGTGTACATATGTACATATATATATATATATATATATATACAGAAGTTGAGTAACCCAATAGGTTTCTGAAGTAATAAATTGTCCCGGGGCGACCTAAGGAAGGAAAGAATGGACATATGTTTATAACCATTTACATCATTGGTGCTTGCATATGTGGGACTCAAGGGGCTCAAACAGCCTAATAAACTCCTATTATTCCGCGATGACGCGAGCTGAAAGACTTATCCAAGATAGATGAAAAGGGGTACAGTATTAAGGGAAGATAGGCACTTGGTATGACATACAGGCTTAAGGATGCGAGGTTATGTTGAAATTGTCCTTTAAATGTGTCGTTAATTGTAGCGAGCTATGTGGTAGGCTCTGCCGCAGCCGTCTGGGTAAGACAGAGGTACTGGGCTGGAGGGGCATGTAGTGGACGTGGCATCGGCGTGACTGTAATAATACCAGAGACGCAAATTTTAGGCGCCTATGTAGGATGTGGCATGGCGCGATGTCGCTTCTGTCCGATGCTACGCGCCTGTTTTGGGACCGGCGTCCTAATTATGCTGCACAGTGACGCGCACTTTTGGCGGGCTGCGCTGTGATTGATCTTTGTGTCAGGAGATTCATTGCGAATGCGCACTGTGTTCGGTGAAGGTAGCTGGCGGCAGGCGCTGGAAGAATTGGCAGGAGCCTGAGATGCGCTGGGCTATGGGTACGAGATTGCACAGGCGCAGACACTGAGGCGCACTGTGGGTCCGAGGGGATCGCGAATGAGCACTGGATTAGGACACTGGGGGTTAGGTCTAGGCGGGAAGCAGCTTGTAGCCGCAGGCATGCTGCGGTGGAGACAGTATGAGTATGGTGGGGGAAGAGCTCCCGGCGTAGGGACGAGCACGATACAGGCGGGACAGGCTGATTGATTAGGACAAGTACCAGAGGATTGCGGCACATAAGAGAACTGTAGTGTCAATGTATACGGTATGTAGAGCAAGGAGAAAAGTAAGATCTCCTTTCAAATTATAGCACAGAAGGTCCTCCCATTTTCTAATTGTTTTCTACTATCTCCTTTTACGCACATATTCTCTCATCGCTCCAACTAATAGTCTCTCTGGACAATATGTTTAATCTTATTTTATCTATCGCCCGACTACACTGAGACTTCTCACTTGTCTGTACTACATCTTTTACATTAAACATACAGTTCTTGCTTAAGTTTGCCGATCCCAGGGGACTTGTCATCATGCCGCCGGCTGGATTGAGCTGGGCCCAGTGGGCCTAGAGATGAACTCTTGGTTGCGCCTGCGCCCGAATTCACGCCCAATTAAGGCATGTTAGATCAGTTTGATGCCAATGCATCGATCCCCAGACACAGGCGCCTCAGTGCGCATGTGCAATATACTCGGACGGCTCACTTGACCCTAGCGGAGCAGGCGCGCCGAATCTTAGACCGGACGCCTTCTACGTGCGCCGGGCTACCGTCTGCTGAACAACCACTGCTGTCCTAAAAATATCCCGTGCGGCATACCCAACATAATACACATATGCTCAGCGGATACTACCATGACGCAGGGCCGCCATCGTGCCCGCATTGTGAAGCATTAGGGCAATACAACTCTAGGCTGGGCGCAGCGGAGAGTATCTCGGACGTTTAAAGAGATGCAGACTAGTTAGTTGGCTATGACATTTACCAATACGATGGAAAAAACTTTGAGTACCTCTACGGTTCAACGTCATATCTATGAATCTAGGAGATATCGCCTTGAGGTTTTAGCGTGCCCACTCCGGCTAGAGACGACCTTTTCCCAACAGATGAGTCTCAAATTTTTTCGGGCCAGATTGTTGCATTCCTCAAATCCTTTACCCTCTCTCAATCGTGCCAACTCAGGCCTCTCACTGGGGCACCGACCGTCCCATTATTAGAGAGAAAAATTAAAAAAAAACTCCCAACCCTGCAAAGCTGCCATCCTTATGACAGCCTGTGGAGACAGTGGCGCGGGGACCAGAAACCAAAAAATGGGAAGCACCCCTTCCTTTCCATATTGGTTAAATCAATGTACCACCAAAGTTTAACCGTATGTTTCTGCAAACTAAAACCTTTCAGAATAAAACGTATGCAAACCTGGGTTGCCCACTCGCTGGGCTGCGGACACATTAATTAATACTTGTACACACACAGAACGCCGCCAGCGGCCACATTTCTGCAAAAAGGGCAAACCACTACGTCGAAATCCCTATTAAAAGAAGCACTTGATGATATCTATCCATACATGAAAAAAACTTTGAGACTCTCGGTTCACATATCATGAATCAGAAAAATAGTTTAAGCTGCCCAAGACTTTCAACGTGGTCTCAAATCGGGGCAGTCCTTCTGATCTTTACCTCTCAATCGGAGCCAATCAGGCCTCTAACTGGGTCACCGACCTCCATTATTCAGGAGTAAAAAAAAAAAAAAACACCACCTGCAAAGCTGCCCCTTCTATATGACAGCCTGTTGAGTTGGGCGGGGAAGAACCCAAAATGGGAAGCACCACTTCCTTTCGCCATGATAGGTTAATTAAAATCAATGTACCCCATGTATAATAGTATGCTTTTCTGCACACAAAAACATTTATCGAAATAAACGTTATGCATTCCTGGGTGCCCACTGGGCAGCTTTGCAGGTTGGGTGGTTTTTTTTTTCCTTTTCCTCTCTGAATAATGGCACGGTCGCCGCTAGGGAATCCCAGTTGGAGGCCTGATTGGCTCGATTGTGAGGTAAAGATAGGTTAGGACCTGCCCGATTTGAGACTCGTTTTGAAAGTCGTGGGCAGCTTAAACATGTTATGATCATGATATGTGAATACCGAGAGTTCATAGTTTTTTCATGTTTGATAGATAGGCCATAAGTGCTTCTTTAGGGATTTTCTGACGTACGCGTATTGTATTGCCCCTTTTGCAGGAAATTGTGCTCGCGGGCGGACGGTCTGTGTGATGACATGTATAATAATGTGTGCGCAGCCCTGCCAGTCGGCCCCAGGTTATGTGGCCATAGTTTTTTAAGAATTGTTTTTGAGCGTGGCAAGGACGAAAATACGTTATTCATTGTAGTGTACATTGATTAAGTTAGTTTGGTAGAGATGCTTGCACGGCACTCCGATGTGTCCTGACGATGGAAAGGAAGGGTGCCTTCCATTCTTGGGTTTCTCGTCCCCGCCCCACTCTTCACAGGCTGTCATAAGAAGGGGCAGCTTGGCAGTCGTTGGGTGTTTTTTTTATTTTTTCTCTCGGGTATATGGTGGTCGGTGACCCGTGAGAGGACGTGATTGCTTCGATTGAGAAGGTAAAGATAGGTAGGACGGCCCGATTTAGAGACCACGTTTGAAAGTCGTGGGCAGCTTAACATGTTATGCATCACATGATATGTGAACCGAGTGTCTCAAAGTTTTTTCAGGTATGATAGATAGCATAAGTGCTTATTTAGGGATTTCGTGCGTAGAGTTTTGCCCTTTTTGGCAGATAGACAAGCTTGCCGCTGGCGGCAGGTCTAGTAGTCTGTCTGTGTGTAAATGTTATAATGACATGTGAGGCCGCAGCCCTGCCAGTGGCACCCAGGGTTTGCATATGTTTTTTCAGATTGTTTTTGTGTGCAGAAACTACGTTATAACTTGGTGTTACATTGATTTTAACCTATATGGAAAGGATAGGGGTGCTTCCATTTTGGGTTTATGTCCCAGCCCACTCTCACAGGCTGTCTTAAAGATGGGCCAGCTTTGCAGGTTGGAGTGTTATTTTTTAATTTTTTCTCTCTGAATAATGGAGGTCTCGGGTGACCCAGTGAGAGGCTGCTTGGCTCTGATGAGAGGTACAAGAATAGGACCGTTTGGAATCGCCGCCCGAGTCTGATGAGAGCCCGATTGAAGTCCGTGGGAGCTTCAACAACATGTTGACTTCTTACGATCGCTATAGATACGTGACTGCGAGAACCGGGGGAGTATCAAGTTTTTTCATGTATGGTAGATTGCTTTAAGTGCCTTCTTTCGGGATTTGACGTAGTGTATTGCCCTTTTTGCAAGAAATAGTGCCGTAGATGCGCGCAAGGGTCTGTGATGTAGTTACATGTATAATTACATGTGTGCCGCAGCCCTGCCTGTGGCACCCGAAGGTTTGAATACGTTTTTTCAGAAATGTATTTTGGTGCAGGAAAATACGTTATACTTGGTGTTTAATTGATTTTAAACCTATTTGGAAAGGTAAAGGGGCCGGTTGCTTCCCTTTTTCGGGTTTCTGTCCGCCACTCTCACGATGGCTGTCATTAGAAGGGCAGCTTTGCAAGGTGGGTGTTTTTTTTGTATTTTTTCTCGCTGAAGAATGGAGGTCGGGGACCCAGTGAGAGGCCTGATTGGCGTCGAATGAGAGTTCAGGATAGGATAGGAACTGCAACCGATATGTGAGACCACTCGTTGAAAGTACGTGGGGCACGTTAAACGAAAGTTCATGATAATGGATACTGGAAACCGAGAGTCTCAAAGTTTGTCATGTATGATTAGATACATGCTTAAAGTGCCTTCTTTAGGGGATTTCGACGTAGTTGTATTGCCCTTTTTGCAGAAAGAAGAAATGTGCCGCTGCGGCGGTCTAGTCGTCGGGACATGTATAATTACATGTGTGCCCGCCAGATCCTGACGTGGAACCAGGTTTGCATACGTTTTTTCTAAGATATTTTGTGTGCAGAACAACAATTACGATATAGTACTGGGTGTATCCGCATTGGACTTTGTAAACTATATGTGAACGGAAGGGGGTCCCTTACTTTTTGGGTTTCGGTCCCCGCTCACTCTCACTGGCTGTCCATTAAGAAGGGCAGCTTTGCAGGTTGGTGTTTTTTTTTATTTTTTTTTTTTTTTTCTCTCTGAATAATGGATGGTCGTGTGACCCAGTGAGAGGCCTGATTGGCTCGATTGAGGGTAAGATAGGATAGGGACTGCCCGATTTGAGACCACGGTTGCAGTCGTGGGCAGCTTAAACATGTTCTGATCATTGATATGTGGAAACCGAGAGTCTCAAAGTTTTTTCATGTATGATAGGATTAGAATAAGTGCTTCTTTAGGGATTTTCGACGGTAGGTATTGCCCTTTTGCAGACATGTGCCCGCTGGCGGCACGTTTTCGGGTCTGCTTGTGTATGTACATGTATTAATGAGACGCATGTGCATGGCGCACAGCTCTTACCGTGCTCATGTGTCTGGGCAACTGGTTTTGCCCAGTTTCACGTTTTTTGACACGAAAAGTTGATGTTGTTGTGATTGGCTTAGAAAATCTATTCCCGGTTATTTGGATTAGTTACTTTTTGTGGGCTTGGAGCTATTGCATTTTACGGTAAGCAGGCCGACTGATACTAGGCTGAAAGGATGAATAGGGGTGCTTCCAGTTGGGAGTATTACCTTGCTCATAAACAGACACACGCCCATATCTTACAGGGGGCCGTGTCAGTCCGTTAAAGAAGGGCAGTCTTAGCAGGTTGGGTGTTTTTTTTATTAGTTTCTCTGTCTGAATTACATGGAGGATCCGGTGACCCAGTGAGAGGCCTCGATTGGCTCTCGATTGAGAGGTAAAGAGATAGGATAGGACTGCACCCATCGAATGTTTGAGACCACGTTTGAAAGTCGCTGGGCAGCTTAAACATGTTTTGATACAGCTGATATGTCTGGAAAGCAGAGTCTCCAAAGTTTTTTCATGTATCGATAGATAAGCATAAGTGCTATCTTTAGGGATTTCGACGATAAGTGTATTGCTCCTTCTTTGCAGAAGAATCGCTGCCGCTGGCGCAGCAGGGTTTGTGTGTGTACTATGTATAATTTACATATTTGTGCGCAGCCCACCTCGCCAGTTGGCAACCCCAGGTTTGCATTAAGTTTTTTCAAGAAATGTTTTTGTGTGCAGAAGGAAACATCCGTTATACTTGGTGTACATTGAATTAAACCCTATATGGAAAGGAAGGCGGAGCTTCCCATTTTGGGTGTGGCTGTCAGAGCCCCCACTCTCAACTGGCTGTCATTAAGCAAGGGCCAGCTTTGCTATCCAGGCGTGGGTGTTTTTTTTATTTTCTTCTCTCTGAATAATGGAGGTCGCAGATGAACACCAGTGAAGAGCCTGATTGGCTCGAATTGAGAGCGTACAAGACTAGGATAGGACTGCCCGAGTTTGAGACCACGTTGAAAGTCGGTGGCACTATAAACATGTTCTGATCATGTCTTGGTGAACTTGAGAGTTACCAAGAGTTTGTAGCACAGCATTAGGACCCCCGTTCACAACGCGCAGGCGCGTAACGGCAAGGGTGAGCTTCTGTTTCTTAATAGTAGAATTATTCTTTCCACATGCAAATAATTTCATTGTGTCCACAAAATAGCGTAATGATTTCCGGTAGCATTTACCATCTTTACGACCATCAACATCTCTATTTTCGTTTCTGTTTGCTATGCGTCAGGTTGTTACCACAACTTCTAAGAACTCATGCGCGGGAGCGGGGTTTCATTGGGGACGCTCCATCATGTGCCGTCCCTCGCTATTTGCTAATTATTAGACTCTGTTCAACGTGATTGAGGTGGTAGTTAAGGAGCCATATCACCAGGCGTTCTTCTTTGTTGGTATCGCCATTACCCAGAAGGCCGCCTATGAACTGCTCAATCGGCCTTTGTAGATTGAGAGAGCATTGTGATTGTTTGTGTGGACGTGTGAGTGCTCAGAGGTACACTGGCCTTGTTTGTCATTTGTGTCTATGTAGTCGCCCAATGAGAGATAGTATATATGCGTATATACTATGTTTAATGTCACCATTGTGAATTCGAGTTAGGTCACATTAAGGTCCAATACATAAGAAACGAATTTAGGTTCGTCGTTCTTGTGGGAGACGTCCATTTTATGCTCCTCAAGGCGCCCCCGGACACTATAGAACCGCTGATGACGACCTGGTACCGTAACGCCTCAGCGCCAGTGCAGGGAAACAGTCCTGCCTAAGGTGGTGATATGTACACATCCGTTCACCACTTAGGAAAGGTATACCACAAGTCGCGACAGTTTCATGCGTGTACGATGGAACTGTTCATCTAAGGGGACTTTTAAGAGGAAGCTGATAATTTAAGAACGACGATTCATGGCGCGGGGATACCCACGACATAATTTCTCACAGGAAGCTATTTTGCAATTCCTGACTCTCTTTACTTGATCCGTGATCTGCGCTATTACAGCAACATTATAGCATATAACATCACAAAGCGAGAAGGTTAGGATCATAGGTACATATGATGATGCTTCTAGCCAAGATTAGATACTTATATTCTAATTTTGGCCAATATTTAAACACAAGAAGATCCACATCTTGCAAGGAATTGTTAGATATGTACCCACAGCTAGTGCGATACAGGAGACTGGAACTAGAAATATCTGGGCCCGTCTTGGTTCAGTCGTCTTTTTTCGACCGACCATCACACTTCGGCACAAACTTGGCTTTAATCTCAAGGTACAGGGCACTTATAGGTGAGGAGGGAAGTGCTAAGGCCATCTGCCCTGCAATGATCTGTAACGAAGTAGTGGTGAATGTACTGACAGTCAGAAATATTTAAAAAATTTTGGATATTCGCTAATTGTCAAAAACCAAGGGGGTACATTTACCAGGCACGCATGCAACATGCCCCAAGAGTGTATGTGTGGTATAAACCTATCCGGGAATTTAGGCGGCGGATTTCTGGAACACCTGGGGGATATTTGGAAATGACAGCCGAATAACTACGCTGGCAAGTAAATAATGGAACTTTGAAACATAAGGACAGACCTTATCTCTTTACAGTTACTACGAGTGGTTGCAACCTTGTCCATACCCTCACAACTTAGAAAGCGGGATTTTGAGAAGAACCAATAATTACTCACAGAGGGGAAAGAGACCGATCTCGGGTTAGCGTACTTCCGTTGCGTGAAGAGATAAAGACTATTATACCCCCCTGAATAATCGGTTAGGCCAATTTTAGAATGTCGAAGATTCTCTATCAGTCTGTTTGCGAAGCTCTCAGGCTTCCCAGCGCAGAGTCTTATCTTGTACATCTGCTTCCTGAATATTTGTCTATTGAAAAAGTTAGCCTTATTTAATTGTAATGGTATCTTTCATACTATTTTACATAATTTCTGGGTTTTTTTTTAAAAGGTTGCTTTACCGACTAATTAGTTCTGGCTGCTCTCTTAGACATGGCAGCATGCATTCAATAAAGTTTATCGATTACTCCACATTGGTGTGGTTTGTTCTATGCACTTTTATCATCAGTAACCATCTCATATGCATTTGAATAGGGTGGTGTTCATCTTGCTGCTCTCTTGGGGTTTAGCAAAAACTTTCTAGTTGTTGTTTTGTGTTTGCATAGCCTTTGTTCTGCTGGTAGTTGCCCTTCCCGGGACGGCATGTTGCTTCATTTATATTGCATTCCCCCCCGGCCCATCGGGGTAGAGGACTCCTTCTGTGTCCTCACACTGGGCGTGTTGAGCCTTGAGTGGACAACGCTGTATTGTAACCATTATTTTCCTCTAGGCAGACCGTTCGGAACACATCTATACTCCGGGCCCAGCATGCCACCTGGTCGTCTAGACTCTCTCTGAGTGTGAGAAGACCTCATCTTTGGCGCTCCCACCTAGTATACCATAAAGGGCCGTGAGTGTTTCCACACGATTGTATATGTAATTTCTTTCATGCATTTGCTGTTACGGCTATTCTTGTTCTGGGAACGTGTATTTTATGGTTTGTATATATTTGGTACTTACTGAGATTCCTTTTCAGTATCATGTTGCAACTTTGAAGGTTTTTGTCAAATGATGAACCCCACTACTAACTCGTGGTTGGGTGCTAAAGCGTCGCGGAAGGGACTACGTGTATATTATAGGCTATGTTGTGTTGTTGGTACGGATTGCTTTAGTCTACGGTGGCATCTACATCACTGTAAGTTGTATGAATGGTGTAGTGGGTAATAAGGTTACTATCACTAGGGCACTTTTATCGGGTTTCTGTAAGGCTTTACTGGTGCGGGTCAGCCATTATGTTGGGCGCGAGGTTCAAGTTCACCCAAGTATTTAGCAGTTCACGGTAGGCAATTTTAGGGGAATAGTTTGGTTTTATCAGTTCATTTTCAATCTATAAGTTATATTTCACTAACTATACCTATCTATTCTCTGTACTTTTTAACATTTTGTTTTTTCAACAATAACACAGGGGTGTGCTCTTCCAGGACACATGCACATCACTCTGGAAGAGATATATTGATGATATTTTTTTGTATTTGGAACGGGCGGGACTCAGATTCACTTGAATAGTTTCTACTTTTGGATGAATTCCATTTCCGCACCTCTGACATTACTATCTTACAACTAATCACACAATATTGACACTATAAAAAGAACTAATACTTCCCGTTTCCTAGTGACTTTTGTCTATAAGGCAACATGACAATAAAATAGGTACCGACTATTTTACAATAACCAACTTGACAGAAAATTCAGTTTATATCCATTTTCATCAGTTGCAACCCCAGAACTACTAAGGACTCTCTTCCAAATCCTCCAAACTCATGCAAGTTAACGCGTATAGTCTCAGATCCCCAACAATTGAGACTTAAAAGAACCGAAGAAATGCGAAATAAATTCAAAGTACGTGGCTATCCAGAACACACTTTAGTTAGATATTGGTGAAAAACACAATGCTGTGGCGCGTAAACCATCTGGATTACCTTTCATTAACATAGATACATCCCCTAATGATTGGGATATACAATATTTTACATAAACATTGGAGCATCCTGAGAAAATATCGCCATATCCCTAATGATACAGGAATTCCATAATAGAATCCTCATTGTGCACGAAAAGGACCACAGAAATATTAGAGATACTCATATGGGCAGACAATAGGACCATACCATTCCAGTATTAATCAGACAACCCTACATCCTTCCAGACAAGAGAGACGTTTTCCCTGTTTACTTTGTGGTACATTGCTCTATCGTCTATTAAGGGTTCCTATGGTTTACATCCCACGGACTGGCATAAAGATTTGAGATTAATGGTTTACCACCACACAGTGACAGTCACAATTTGTTTGTATTTCTCACAAATGTCAGTGCGCACGGGGTGGCCTACTTTATGGAGGTGAAACCACTCAAAAGGATAAAGATGCATTTCTAACCACGAAGTCCACATCGATGCGGTACAAACTTGGCTTTCAATTCCCATACCATTTCTCCATAAAATAACACATAACATCTCACAATTACGATCATATCAGATCATTAGAAAACTATGTTCCGGCTCCATAAGAAGGGGTGGGTTTTGACTTCAAAATTATTGGAAAAACGTGATTCTTTTTGGGATCACACATTTAGATACGTTACACGAAAGCTTTTAAATAGGAATGTTGAAGTTCAATCTACTATTTTATTAAATTACAAAATATAACTTTTCTCTTCTTTTTTTCTTCCACAGCTCTGATAAAAGACCAAGGTCCACATCAGGGTGAGATTGTATTATTCCTTTCCTCGTTTCCTTCTTTTCTTTTCTTTTTTTCCCCCTTATTCTTTAATTTTGTGCCCACTTTTTTCACCTTTTTTTCACCTTTTTCCATATTTTTTTCATCTTTTTTTCATCTTTTCAGCTTCTTCGTGTTCTCCTTTATATTCTACAATATGCCACATCTCATTATTTTCTTCCATTCTATATCTATATGTATCATCACTCCCATTTTTTCAACCTTTCCATTATACACAACCCATTCTATGTTTTTCACTTTTGCCTTTACGTCCGCCATTTTTCCATCCCGAACTTAAATAGTATCTCGACGCATAAGATCTTATCCTTTTTCTTCCGGCCACACATTTACTTCGACTCTGCTTTCAGCTACATAATATTGACATTACCTACAGTTTCCTTCTAGTGCCCTTCTTTATTAGAAATAGATCAATCCGCGCAAGGCTATCTAACCTGGTCTATCCTTATGCCCTTGTCCTACCAAAGTGCTGCTCATTTGGACGCTTAGACGCAACTCCCTTCTGTGAGCACCCAGCCTGACAGATTCCCGCCCACCAGCATACAGTGCGCATTTGCCCGTAGACGCCGTCATCACACGGACACAGGCGCCTTCTCGCACTGGTGGCCTGTTGCGCAATACTCGGTTAAGCCCATGGAACAGGGAGCAGGCGCCGCCAATCTACGTCGCTTCTGCGCCGGCTACCGTCACCGAACACTGTGCTCATGCGGCGATCTACTGAAACAGTCGCCCACAGTGTGCATGTGCAGATTAGGATCCCGTTCCCAACGCGCCAGCGCCGCCTAATCTACAAGGGCGCGCTTATTGTTATATTAAGACGCCGGCATCCACATGCCCTCCAGCGCTCCTGTCTTACCCAGCGGCTGCGGCCGCCTACCACATACTCTCTACAATTACGTCACTTTTAAGGACAATTACACATCTCCCTTTTGTCTTTCTGTTGTTTTCCTTTTCTCTTCTGGGTAATCTTACGCAGGGGGTAATGGAATTTTAGGCTGTTTGTTGCCATATTAAAAAGGGGATAAAATATGTCCATTCTTTCCTTCCTTACATATGTACACATCTGTATTATTGTCTTTCTGTTACTTTCATGCTTCGACATTGCTCACTTTAAAATTGTATATAAAGTACGTTAAATTTTGGGTTTTCCCTCTGGTTTTTTTTTTTTTTCCCCTTACTCTCAACCCCCCCTCCTTCCCCCCCCCCCCCTTTTTTTTTGTTCTTTTATTATATTTACATTTTACATTTTTTTCTATTTTATGACGATTTGAGAAAGTCGTGCCAGACCGAACGTCCAAAATTTTTCCTTCACAGTTTTTCTTGATCTTCTGAAAGGAGAAAAACCTTGAAAATAAAACACAATACAAGAAAAAATCAAATTTCTGAGTGGGGGCCCGATCACTTCAACCCCCCTTTAACCCCCTTAAGGACCCGGGCCTTTTTTTGACCCCCCCAGACACAGCCCTATTTTGAAATCTAAACCGTGAAAAATTATTTTGAGAATAACTTTTTTGACACTTTTAACCCAACATGTGAACAAGATTGTTTTCCCCGTACCATTGTGCTTAAGTTAATAAAAATTTTTTTTTCCATACAATCCTTGGGTTTTTTTTGGGGAAAAAAACCCAAAAATTTCCCTGAAAATTTTTGGGAAAAATTTTTCGATTTTTAAAGATTCAAAAATTTTTGCGTGCAAGACAGATAAATTTTTCACCACAAAAAAAAGTTTTTAACTAGCATCTACCTAAAGTCCACTATATTGGGAACATTATTTTTAAAAGTCTTTTTTTTTTTTTTACGACATTTGAGGGCTTAAAAAAATTAGAAAAATTTCTCACAATTTTAAAAAAAAATTGCAATATACAAAAATTTTTTTGGGACCACTCCAATTCTGACGTGGGTTTGAGGGGCCCGCATGAAAAATAAACCCCCCAAAAATGAAGCCATCCCGAGAAACTAGACCCCCCTTTAAAGATTTACAACACTATTTAGGAATTTTTGGGTAAAACCCCTTCCCAAAAATTTCCAAAAAAAAACAAAGGGAGGTGAAATTCAAATTTCACTTTTTTTTGCAGATTTTGAAAAATTAACCATTAATTTCCCCGGAAAAACGGTAAATGGAAATAGGTTTAAATTTCCCAAATTTAAAATCAAAATTTCCCCCCCCTGCCGTTTTTAAAAGAAATCCCAAATTGGGCCCCTTTTTGCAATTTTTTGGCTCCCCCCATAAGCCCCAGAAAAGGAGGAGCACCTACCAAACTCCCGGGGCTCATTTTCAATACTATTTTATTTAGGCGCCATTTCAAGTTTGGGGAAAAAACCCTAAGGGGCTAAAACTTTAAAAAAAACCCCAAAAAGACCCCCCATTTGGAAACAAAACCCCTTAAAAAGAATATTCCAGGGGTGCATTGAGGGATATAGACCCCAGAGGGGAAATTTACAAAAAATTTTTTTTGCATAAACTTGAAAAATTTAAAAAAAAATTTAAAAATTTTTAATAATCTGAAATTTTAACCCTTTTTAAAATTTTTTTATATACAAGGAAAACCGGTAAAAAAAAACCCCAAAACTTTGTTAAGCCAAAATTTTTTCCAATTTCCGGCAATACCCACAAAGGGGTTAAACTAACGTTTTGGGGGCATGGCCCGGTTTTAAAAAGGGGGGGAGCGCAAATTGGCTTTGGAAAGCAAAATTTTTTGGGGGGGCCATGTCGCTTTTCAAACCCCCAAAAACAAACAGAGAAACCTTCCAAAGTCGCCCCCTTTTGGATTCAACACCCACCCGGGATCTCATCTAGGGGGGTAAATGTGCCCTTTTGGGTGCACAAGGTTTTTTCCATAGTTTTTTTTTTTGGGATTGGGCAAAGAAAAATTGGGGGAAAAAACAGTCGGTTTATTGTTTTTTTTTAGTTTTTAATTTTTCAGCATTCCCCGGCAGTTAAAGAAAAAGATTTAAATTTACTATGGGGGTCGGGAAAAATTTCAAAGAATAGATTTTAAAAATTTTTTCTGTTTTATTACCCTTTTTTCAACCAAATAAAAAAACTCTATAAAAAAAATTTCGTTTTTAAAGTTTTCCTATTTTGACAGCCATAACTTTTTTTTTTTGCTGTTGCAAGCTGTTATGGGCCCTTTTTTTTTTTGCGGAAAGATTGAAGGGGTTTTTATTGGGAACCCTTTTTTGGGGCAAAAATGATGCTTTTGTTTTTAAAAAAATTTTTTAAGGTTTTTAACTGAGAAGTTTTTTAACAAAAAAACAGCAATCTTGGTAGTTTTTTTTATTTTTAAATTTTTTTAAAAGCGGGCACTGTACGGGGATATATGACAAGGAAACTTTAAATCCCCGGGAGTTACAAAATATTAAAACCGATACCCAAATTGTAAAATTTTTTAAGTTTTTCTGCTTTTTTTACAAAAAAACACTTTTAAAATTTAACCAGGAAAAAAACGTTTTTGCATCGCCATATTTTTTTAGAGCCATAACTTTTAAATTTTTTCTGTACTTTAGCTGTGTAAAGGGGCTTTTTTTTTGCGGATGATTGAAAGTTTTAATTTGTATCATTTTTTTTGGGGGGCAAGGCCTTTTTTATCGCTTTTAAAATTTCCCTTTTTTGGGGGCCAGGGGGAAGAAAATACTGCCAACCCCAGTAGAGGTTTTTTCATTTTATTTTTAACAAAGGGTCCCTGCAGTAAACCGTGATAAGTTTTGTTTTCTCTTTTTGGGGCGCCCAAAGGGTTTTGGGAAACCCATTTAAATAGTTTTTTTTTTTTGAAGCAAATTTAAAAAAAAAAAAAAAAGTGTTTTTTAGTGGGGAAAAAACCCAAAATTTATTTCACCCCTAACCCTTCCCGAGACTATACATTTTTTATTTTTTTGTATACAGACGTATAAGGGCTTTTTTTTTTCGGATAACGAACCCTTTTAAAATTTGGGACAAACTTTGGCTTTCTAGGAGGGTTTTTTGATCGCTTTTTTTTTTCCCTTTTATGTGGGGGATGAACAATAATCTTTAAATTTTGTTATTGTTTTTTTTTTTTTTTTAAGGGGTTCACCGAAAGGGTTAATTTAAAATTTTACAGATTTAAGGGGGTGGTCGTTACGGGAAAGCGGGGAAAACCAAATAGGGACTTTATTTTTTTTTTTGAACTTTTTGGGGGGGATTGGCGTTTGTAAAAGGGGAAAAAAGGGGGGGAATGGAAATTTTTTTTTTATTTTTCCCTGTTTTTGTTTTCTTTTTTATCAAATTTTTTTTTAAATTTTTTTTCACTTTTTCACATTTTTTTTTTTACTTTTCCCCCATAGGGGGTTTTAAAGGAGATCTTTAAACTCTCATTCAAAGGAAACCGTTTCCCAAAGCTTGTTGCTATTAAAAGGGTTTCCCAAACAAAAGCAGGCACGATGCCGGGGCCTGCCCACAGGGGACTGCCGGCATCGTTTACATCACAGCAAAAACCCCGAAAGGGATTCCCCTCCCTTTCCCGGGTGTTGCCGAGGGGGAGGGGCCCGCCAACCCCCGGGTCCCGCTGCTTTCCGCCGACCCGAGACCCCAGGGGGGAGCGAACTCCTCCCGCTTTTCCCCCAGTTAAATTTCGACCGATCGTCGCGATAAAAAATGGGGTTAACCCCCCCCCCCCCCCGGAGCGATCCGTGGTCTGGGCCGACGCTATGGGATGTCAGCTTTTAATAACAGCTGACACCCCGCGCCGATCGCGCGAATTTCTGCTTTAGAGTTCGCGCGATCCTCAGGACGTATCCATACGTACAGGTGCGTTAACCCCCAATCGACCTGGACGTATGGATACGTCTAAGGTCGTTAAGTGGTTAATGAAGCATTTCTGGGAGGGACCGATGAGGGATGGCAGAAACAATGCCATTCTGTCAGCAATAATTTTTGATATTAGCTTTTGATCAACATCGATCAGGGAAATTGGCCTATAGGAGGCCGGGAGAAGGCGATCTTTCCCTTTTTTAGGTATGACTTTGATGTACGCGTTCCTGGACTCCGGTCTGATGCGTCCATTCTTTAGAATGTCATTGAAGTAGTCACATAAGATTGGAGTGAGGGGATCCACCAAGGCTTGAAAGAAGTCCCCAGTGAACCCATCAGGTCCAGGTGCCTTACTAGCCGCTAGCCCCTTAATAGCGGACTGGATTTCCTGAGTGGAAATATCGGCATTTAGGCACTCCAATTGTTCAGGGCTTATTTTAGGGAGAGACAAGGAGTCCAGGAAGCGGGTGCCCTCTTCCTCCATGGTGGGGTCAGTGTCAGCCGAGTAGAGCTGAGCATAGAAGGCTTTGAGAGAATCATTAATCTCAAATGGGTCGGCTGTTACCCTGCCCACGGGTGTCCGGAGGGAAATAAGGTGGGAAGGTTGATAATGGCCTTTAAGGAGTCTGGAGAGTATTTTCCCTGCCTTGCTGCCGTATCTAAATAGGGTGGAGGTGGTGGTTAAATAGGAGCGCTGCACCTCTTCTCTACGATCTTCTAGCCTCCACCCAGTCCCGTCTAGACTCCGCTGAGCCAGTCTGAAGAAAGGATCGGTAGGCCCCCCTGACTTTTTCTGACGCCTCCTTGTACGTCCTCTCCAATTTACGTCTATAGGAAGCTGTGTAGGCTATAATACGACCACGGAGGACCATTTTGGCTGTGGCCCAGTATAAGGAGACATTCGCGGAGTGCTCAGCATTAGCTGCCGAGAATTCAAGCCACCAACCCGAACAGGTCCGCGAATGCTTCTTGAGCGGGTCGAAGGGAATTCCTATGAAATCGGACCCCCTTGGGGGTAAGCATCTGCGATTCGACAGAACAAGAGTGGTCTAAAAATAACCAAACAAGAATCTCGGCCCGAGAAAATTTTCCCCTTTTAAGGTCTCGAGAAGTAAATATATACCAGCCTGGACCAGGACTGGTGAGCGTGGGAGAAAAAAGTATATCCCCTCTATCCGGATGAGACCCCCCCCGGCATCTGCAAGGCCCGGTTTGATCGGAATGTTTGGAGTGTCCCTTGCCTGAATACTAGAGCTCAAAGCCTTTTGGGACGCCCCCTGAGGGTCTTTCCTGTCTAATTTATCGTCCCATACCCGTTCATTTTCCCCCCATCACGCCGGTGTCCGTTTTGGGGCCTTTTACCCATGGTACCCAGTTGAAAAAAAAGGGGTCACTCTGTGATTGGGGATAAAAGTTGAACAGACAACAGGATCCATTACAACAATTACCAGGTGGGACAGCACCTTCGCTGTCAGTTTCATGTGAGATTAAGAAAATGGAAAATTTAAAAATTGTTTTTAAAAAACCCCAGCCTCCCCCCAACCGGGGGACCCAAAAACGGGGCCCCCCCACAGCCTTGCATGAAAAAAAATCCCCCTTTTTCAGGTGGGTCACCTGAAGGAGAACAACATCTGGTGGGTTTTTTCGATGGGGATAACTTGACTCGCTTGTTGGGGAATCGAAGCCCTTTGATATTCCAAGAGTATTTCATGGGGGCGAAAAGAAAAAAGGATTCCGGGGGGGGTCCCTGCCCATTAGGGGCCCCCCTTAAGGGAAAGATGACCAAGGAAAATTCTCTAGCAACAGGGGGGACTCGATCAGCCTAATTAGAAAAAATACAATAAAAAAAAAAATTTGGGAATTCAACAAAAGAATTACAGGAGAAAAAGCTTCTTGACATTCTAACTCTTAAAAGCGCAAAGGGACTTCATTTTTTTGGGCGTGCGGGACCTTCAAAGAGCAAGTTAACCCAATAAAATCTGGGCCCCCCACACCAGAAAAAGGGAAGGTGTCTCTCCCCCTAAATTGACAATCTGTCTCGACCTTAAATATTTAAGGTACCAAACAAAGGATAAAAGGGTAATCAAAACCCCATGGTGACTAGTTTAAAGGGGAAAAATTTAAACCCAAACCTCCACACAGCCAAAAAAAATTATAATTAAAAAAGGTCCCCCAAGGATAACAGAGGTCATCGAAGCGCCCATAAGAAATAATAAAAATTTAAAGGTCCCCTTGGCACAAAGTAGCATATTACTCAGACCTCCGCAAGAAAAAGACGTCAAGTTAAACCCAGGGGGTTCAGGTGGGGGCTCTCCAGGGGAGTAGGCAGGCGATGGCGGGTTTTGGGAACACTGCCCTTTGGGGGGCAGGGGGGAGCGCTGAGAGGTATCAGAGACATCAGGTAGATGGCACAGGATGTCCCCGAAGCCCGTTGGGGGGAGGGGGGACTCACGTCTGGGTTTACATGAAAAAATCTTCCCCTCTTTGGATGATTTGAAAACCTCGGCCCCCGTTGGGGGGTGGACGGGGTAAATGGATAAACATTTGGAAGCGCACCCCCTTGTGGAAGAGGGTGGACAGAGCTTGCTGAAAGCTCTTTGCGTTGGATACTTTATTGAAAATCCTCAAAAAGGGAAAACTTTTTTGGGCCCCTTAAGGAAGGAAAACCAGTTCCTATATTCCCCAGAATGTTTTTGCTGTCATTGAAATCCCAATTTTGCTATAGCAGGGCGGGGTTTTTTTTCAGACGATCACTGGGTGGCCATTGTTGTGGCATCGGGCCAATGCGGTGCGCCTTTCCCCTCTGCAGCTTCGAGTAGACCCGAGCCCGAGAAGTTCCCCTGGAACAGGTCTTGGGTTTGCGTTTTGATCGTCCGGGAGGCCCACTAACCTCAAGTTACTCCTCCGTGAGTGGTTCTCCATGTCCTCCAAACGCTCATAAAGGGTCTCTTGTGACTTTTCAGCGCGGCGCAGCTTGCTTTGCAAGGTGACATTTTCTGATTCTAAGTGCTGGACCCTATGCTCTAGCTCGTCCAGACGAGCCCTGTGGACTTGGAGGTCCTGATGTATCTTGGTGAGTGAAGCCTGAATTGTGGACTCCAGCGTTTCCTGGAGGTCAGGAGCGATATGCCTGGCCACCTCCAGCGCCAGTGCCTTATAGTCTAATGCATGGCCGGCATTTTCGGCGGTGGCTGGTGACAGGGATGCCTCCCAAGAGTCAGGAAGGTGGTCGCTGCGCTCCGGCGCAAGAGGAAGGCGGGCCGCCATTTTAGTTTCTCCGTGAGGCGTGCGGGGCGGGAGAGACTGCGGGTCTTTATGGCCGCTGCGGAGCAGATACCTCTCCATACACCTGCTGGCAGGCACGGCCGGAGTGTCTCCCTCGTTCTGCGGGAGCGGGTGTGCGCCGCCGAGGCGGCTAGATTCCAGGTTTTAGGTGCGGGGCTGCGGAGAGCTCTCTCTATTCCCCTCCGCTCGCCAGCGCCGGACCCGGAAGTCCTATTTCCATTGTTCATCCTCAAAAATGTATTGCAAAATAATGTCAATACAAACTCAAAAGATAAGGTGCAACATGTCAGCTCTGTGAGCCTTCCTCAGGCAACCATAATAATCAGTGTTTCTCAATGCCAATATATACCTGTGCTATAAAATGTGTAACCAATCAACACTGACTAGTCATAAACATCATAGTAACGTGTTCATGTCCTTTTTGTATCAAACACTTATATAAAAACACATATTCCACATAAACATATCTCCATTTACGTATGGATAGGAGCACGCCACCGTAATGCAACCCGGCGTCCTTGTGTGACCAGTGGGCATGCACGAGTCTAACTGGTAGCTCGTGAGATATTAGGGATCACATCCTCAATGCACATGTCACAATGAGCAAGTGCGCATGCGCAAATTATCCATGTAGATCGTGCATCACTAACAGGGCTAGGATGTTGTTTACCAACTTTAGGGGATCAAAGCGCAAGCTCAAACACCTCAACATATCTCACAATGGCCAAACCATTTCTAGAACCAATCTACTGTGGTACTCTAAGCTCAGTGACCACTTCTGTGGCTTCGCAATATGAGGTACTGTTGATCAGTTATAAGGTGTTGTCTTGGTCTCATGATTTCAAAATGTGAACAGCATGATGAAGAGGACTGTTTAAATCCCAATTCAAATTGTCGTGAATTTTGCCATTAAGCTCCTTGTTAGAGATCGGCAAGTTGTGCAAAAAGTATTGAAACATTGAACAGTTCTACAGTTCTACAGTTCTACATGTGCATTCTACAGTTAAGTGATGGTCTCATTTAGAGCATTTACAAACATTTTCAAGAAATTTTATGTTCATCCAGAAATTTTCAACCAAAAGCCAAATATCCCTAACTTTTTGTGAGTAGTGTATAAACAGTTAACAGACTAGTATACTATATTTATGTAAAACATATTTAAAACACATAGAGGTGTAATGTAAAGTTCTCCAATTCAAAATCTGTAACATAAACCCATGCCATTTATAATCTTGCTGTTATCTAAAGTGGCAGACAGGCCATTGAGCACCCCTCCCTCCCAGGCACCAGGGTATGGGTACAACTGCTAGCTCTGCATCACTATAGCTACACCCTGCTTGCCAGGAAACAAGGGTTAAACACATCAAAGAGGGTTAATAAATATACCACAGGCAGTACAAAGAGATCAGCTAAATTCAGTTTTACTGTGTTAATGTAATTTTAGAAAGTGAATGGAATAGTGAATAGAACTTCAAGATACAAATGACTGAAAAATCACATCTCACAGTTGTGAATGGCAAGGATGAATTCTTCTGTGTATTTCCAATTAACGTAAAAGAAAGAAAAGTACAAGAAGCAAAAAGCAATAAAGGTACAGTGTGCACATCAAGAGACACATTAAAATCTCACTGAAAGTATAAAGGCCCTGCAAATATTTCCTTTTGTGCTTACTGCTTCTTTTCTGTCCCATTTTCAAGTCAAGGCTAAGTACCTTAAAATAAGGCTATTGTTAGCTGTTTTTTAAATTAAGTTGCTTCCTGGATTTTTACATTTCATACGTTCATCGTTTATAAGGACATTTTATTGCTTTTCTTCCTTTACATTACATTTAAATTCCATTGATGCCTGAATGTTAATTGAGTCGTTAACCAGAAACCACCAGCTTCTAGTTACTTTATCATTTCTGTCATACTTACAGTACATGAAGGTGAATACCAGAGTAAAGCTCCTTTTTTGCAATATATTTTTCTGCAATTGTATTGTAAGATATCTATCATACAAGCAGTTTTGTTTTGGATTTTGCAGCTGATTCACCACAGATTTCACCCATGCAGGGTCCAGACAACGCAAATTGGTGCCCTACTCAAACAGGGCATGTCGTGCCCTCCACACACACAAAATTAAAATGCCTGGCCCTGACCTGGCTCATGGTGCCTGCAAAGGAACCATTTAGCTGGGTGGAATGAGGAAAAAATGCAACTGAGCTTTTGTTTTCATAGGGTGTAACTAGCAGAAGGTGCTCACCATGTATGGTGCAACTCAACTCATGATTTTGTTCCACACCTTCTTGTGCCCTCTTCCTAATAGGCAAGAAGTTGTGCCCTAGTTGGTCACCTACTTCTACCTACCCTTACCCCAGCCCTGCAGACATGCTGTACTTAATAGGTTAAAGTTGGTAAAAAATCAATGCCAATTTCATAACAGAATTAATGTGCTATGGATTTCAAAATATTTAACATTGTCATGTTTCTACTTGCAAAAGTAACTTCCACTTGCCTGCTGTTATAATGCACTGTGGATTCTACCTGTGAGGCTATCTTCACACGGCTTATTTGCGGGGCGTAATTACAACCCATAAAACTATAAAGATGACTCTGCTGTTACCTCCTGCATACTTCCAGCCCTGATCATAGAAAGGGAAGTAAAGGAAGGACCGCACCACTATAACTGTAAAAATGCATTTTTCTCTAATTGCTCATGCAGAATGATTCAGCATCATTCAGCTTGATAAAGTACAGGGGCAGCCAGGCAGCAGCGAACCACCCACTGACTCAGCCCACTGGAAATCTACCCAACAGGGCAGATTACCAGCATAGGGCCTGCTGTACTTATTATATTACAGTCAACAAATAGGGCTACAGAAGTGGTACTATGCAATGCCTGTTTATAGGCATTGCAGACATTTTAAAATATGTCACAATATGTCTTTTTAATAACTATGTATAACTATATCAAGGTTCAATACAGATTCCCACGATCTGTTCATATTAAGAACTTTATATATAATAAGGGAGCATCCTCTAGAAGAAAGGCAGAATCTACACATGACTCTAGCCATGGCCTGGACTATGATCAGGTTAAAGTGGAAGATACATATACTTACAGCTTTCACGTCTGAAATTTGAGAAAGACACTATGGATTATTTAATTTAATAAAAATCTACACATGGCTAAAGATCGCAAACATCGACATAGAGTCTACTCTAGCAGACAAGGACCGATGGATATGACATCATCTGAATCAGAAATTACTAATGCGAGCCAAATGGTCCTGAGTTCTAAAAAAAGGCAAGCCTTTTTAAGGGACACTTCAGAAGGAGAAACAACAAAACACAAACCACAACCCAAACCCAAAACCAAACCCAAGAGAATAAAAAACAAGAAGTAATGAGGAATTTAAAGGTAGTACAGTATATCTGCAAAACAACTGACAGAAGTTCAAATAAAGTCCTGCATAAAGGGATGAACTATATACCAAAGAATAATATACAATTGTTTGACTTTGAAACAGATTTTTATAGGTTTTGCAGAAAAATTAGATTGCGGATATTTTTTAGGAGAAATGTACATTGAGAAAAAGGGAGTTTCCCAGAAAATTGTATAAGAAAAGTAACTTCCATCTTGAGGTAACGAGCGTTATGTTAGATGCCTTTGAAAAAATAATGAGAAGTGAAGTGAGTAAAAAATGGAATAAGGTGAACAAAAAGAGAAATCTAACATGAGTAAAGTAGAAAGGATTGCCCTTAAAAATTTACAAAATTAAATCATCATTAAAAAAGCGGACAAAGGGGGGGGGGGGAACTACTGTTACTATGAATAGGGAGAAATACCTTGAAGCTTATAGACAATTGGGGGATACCAGGGTGTAAACCAAGGTAGAAAATGACCCATCCGGGTCTATTAAAGACTAAATAGATATGTTTCTTAAAGATTCAGAAGAGGAAGGGATTATAGATAAAATAATTAGGAAATGTTTGACAGTTGAAAATCCACGTGCCCCCTTGTTATACCTAGTCCCTAAAATTCATAAATATTCCATTTGAGAAAGGGGTTAATGTTACAAGAGAATGATTGATTGAGGACAATAGGCTAACTAAGAGCAAAATTGCATTTTTGATGGCAATTTTGGATGTTTTTCTTACTAACAATTATTTTAGATTTGGTGCAGATTTTTACTTGCAGCGACAAGGGACCTTGATGGGGTCTCCTGTCGCTCCAAGTTATGCAAACATTTTTTTTTGCTTCTATTGAATCCGCACATATTGTTCACGGCCAATATGGCCACAATATTAAGGTATGTGGACGATATATTTGTTTTGTGGAAAGGCACAGACGAAGAACTCATGGAGTTTAATGACCATATAATCAAATACACCCTTTATTGGAATTAACAATGACCAAAAATAGAGATACTGTTAACTTTTTGGATGTCTGCATCAGTAAAGAGGCTGATAAATTGGAGGCTACACTATTTGTCAAAGATACAGATCGCAATAATTTATTGCAGTTTGACAATTATGCACCGAATGTGACTAGAGGCATCCGCAGAGGACAGTTCTCTAGGCTCCGCCGCATATGCTCTACGGATGAAGAATATAGTAAAAATAAAGAAAAAAATGGTTAAAAAATTTGTAGAAAGCGGGTACCCTTTAAAAGAAGTTGAAAGAGTGGATAATAAAGTTGGGAGGATAACCCTGATGTTATCACGAGGATTAACAGGCACACTGAAAGGGATGAACAAAATAGAGTTGATTTTTTTCTTGAGCATGCAGGGTTAATAAAAGATATGATACTGAAATCATGGAAGATTATACAAAAATATCCAATTTAATGGATATTTATTCGATGAGAAGCCTAGGTTCATCTATAGGAAAGGTCGTACAACAGGAAATTATATCATATATTTGGACATTAAAAAAAGAACGTCTAAACAGAAGTTTCTATGTACACAGAAAAAAGGAAGATACCCATGTCTATCCTGCCAGAATTGCTCAAGTATCATTAAAGGAACTATAATTCTATACCCCACTAAAGGGTTTCCAATTCAGAGCAGAGGGTACTTTACATATGGTTCCACAAATGTGGTGACATGTTAAAGTGCACCTGCGGCAAGGTGTATGTGGGACAAACAACACAACAAGTTAAGATAAGATAGTCTGATGATATCCTACTATGGACATTTTTACTTGGAGAATTTCATTTTGAGACTCTATGAAACAACACACCACAGGTCAAGTAATTGCCAATAATAGTTGTTATACGAACTTGGAGCATTAAATGCTATTTTTGCATTCGAAAGAAGCCATTTGAAGGTGCTCTTTGTTTACACGACTAGAGATTCTATATATGACATTGTGTATAAAGTATATGACATGAACAAGCTCCTGTCCTGAGCATAGAAAGTGATTTCTCATTTTCCAAACCTAATTTATTTTTGTATTTTTGATGGGTGACATTTTGGGACTTTGAAACCAGTTTTCCATAGACTTATGGTCTCAACATACCATGGTTTCAAAATACAGTGGTCATTGCAGAACCAATTAATATTGTATGTTGAGGGAGTACTGTGCTTTTTTTTTTTTGCATAAGTCATCTGCTGAGAATGCATTTTGGTTGCAAATCTGAATTGTCATGCGATTTTGTTATAATTAATGTATGATGCAGAGTTTTGTGTGGGTGATGGTATATATCAATTATTAAGCTGCATTTTTATACACGGCATGATGTGCACTCAATGTACAGTTTACGCATACAGCATATATTTTTAACCCATGGGTAAAAGTCACGTATGTATTGCATAACTTCTGTTTCAGCATTTTTGAGAGCAGAAGCTGTAATTGATGTAAACAACTTTTGTAACATACAAAACTCGCACACGTTGATCTACTTTAACCCATTACTGCCGTGCCAATTTGTGCCCACAACGTGTTAGTTTTTCCAAAAGTCATAACTTTTTTTTTTCTATTAGCATGGCCATATGAAGGCTTGTTTTGTATAGTGTCTTTAAATATCTTCTATAAGTATCATAAAAAACAATTCTCCAAAACTTTTTTGGGGTAGAATAGGAAAAAAAAAATATATTTTTTTTAATTTTATACCACTGTACGTTATAAATGACATCTTAACTTTATTTTGTGGGTCAGTATGATTATAGTATTACCAAATTCATATAGTTTTTGTTATGTTTTAATACATTAAAACAATAAAAAATAAAAATTAAATTTGCTTTGCCATTTCATTTCCAAAAACAATAACTTTTTGATTTTTCTGTCTATGAAGCAATGTGAGGACCATTTTGGTGCATACAACTTTTTGATCTCATTTTATTCCAGTTTTTTGGGAGATGAAGCGGCCAAAAATATTTTTTGTTGTTGGATATTTTTCGTTTATGACATTCACCATGCAGGATACATTTTAATTGTTTGGAGTTTCACAGATACGGCAATATTAATTATGTTTTATTTGTTTTTAATAGGTAGCTAGGGAAAAGGAGAGTGTTTTTAAACTGTTGAATTTAGTTTTTAGTTTTTTATATTAATGAAACTTCACTTATATTTTTTAGTCCCCCTAAAGTAATTAACCAGTAGAAGACATGATCATTCGTACACTAATCTGCAATACTTAAATATTACAGAATAGTATGCAATTACAGTTCACATGTTATGCCCTATGTTGGCAGGGTGTAGTAGGAGCAGTAAGATGGCAGTAATGGGGGCTTTCATTAGGGTCCTGCTGCCATGGTAATTTGTTGGCACCCTGCAATTCTATTGTGGGGCAAATGGGGGGGGGCGTGGTCCCCTCCTTTAGAACTGTCTCGATGTAGCAGTAACATTGAGTGCGGCTTTTAAGTATTTGTACAGCCGGGATTGGAGTTATCTCTGGTGATACTTAGCCCACTACATCTTTTTTGACATCATGACATATAGTTACATCAAATGTCAGAAAGGGGCTAGCACTGTATTTACAGTGGGGAAAATAAGTATTTACAACATTGGGGATTTTGCCACCTACAAAGAATGGAGAGGTGTGTCATTTTTATAATAGGTACCCTTCAATTGTGAGAGACAGAAAAAAGAAGAAACAAAACAAATTAAAAAAAATCTAGAAAATCACATTGTATGATTCTTAAATAATGAATTTGCATTTTATTGCATGACATAGGTATTTGATCACCTACCAACCAGCAAGAGTTCTGACTCTTACAGACCTGTTAGTTTATTTTTAAGAAGCCCTCCTACTCTGTTCTCATTACCTGTATTAATTGCATCTGTTTGAACTCGATACCTGTATAAAAGAGACCTGTTCACACACTCAATCACACTCCAACCTCTCCATCATGGCCAAGACCAAAGAGCTGTCTAAGGACTTCAGGGGCAAAATTGTAGACCTGCACAAAGCTGGGATGGGCTACAGGACAACAGGCAAGCAGCTTGGCGAGAAGGCAACTGTAACGTTTTCCGGCCGCAAAGCCAGAAACGTCCTGGTACAAGGGATCCACAGAGCCCACCGCGGGCAGAGATGGTAATACCCACAGTGGGAGCCGAAGGCAGGGCTGGATGGCTGGACACTGGAGGCTGATCAGCGGATGCTGCAGCAGTAAACAGATGACAGAGTCCCAGACAGGTGACAGAATATATTCAGCAGCAGGAGACAGTAGGGAGAAACTGGAGGTCAACACGTCAGAAGACAGCAGGGTAGACAGGTGCGTTGGATAGCGCAGGGTAATGCAGACGTTCAGCAGAACCACTGGAAACCCGAGGGTTAACCTAGCAGGAGCTTCAGCAGCAGAGGTCTAGCTCTAAGGATGAACACCCAAAGAAATGACGCTGAGTGCAGGGAGGAAGTTCCTTATGAAGACCGAGGTCACAGGTCACAGGCAGGAAGCAGGAGCACTGAGTCTATAAATGTCCGCAGGCTTGCGCGCGCGTGCCCCATGGGGGGTGCACACACGCTGGGGAAGCCACAGAGGACGGACACACGCGGAAGCAGGACCAGGTGAGTAGCGCTGAGCAACAGGAACAGGTACAGAGCATAATGACTCTGCCACTGTAAGCCCCGCACAGGGAGCCACAGCGGACCCAGACACAGGGGTGCGGACACGACCGCGGTCCAAGGCACGGGCCACGGCGCGATCCATGACAGCAACAACTGTTGGCGCAATTATTGAGAAATGGAAAAAACACAAAATGACTGTCAATCTTCCTCGGTCTAGGGCTCTATGTAAGATCTTGCCTCATGGGGTAAGGACGATTCTAAGAAAGATCAGGAATCAGCCCAAAACAACACAGGAGGACCTGGTCAATGACCTGAATAGAGATGGGACCACAGTGTTAAAGATTACCGTTAGTAACACACGACGCCGTCATGGATTAAAATCCTGCAGGGCACATAAATTCCCCCTGCTCACACCAGCACATGTCCAGGACTGTTTGAAGTTCACCAATGACCATCTGGATGATCCAGAGGAGGCAGAGGAGGTCATTACGTGATCAGATGGAACCAAAATAGAACTTTTTGGTATCAACTCCACTCACCGTGTTTGGAGAAGGAAGAAGGATGAGTACAATAACAAGAACACTGGAACCATCCTACTTTGGGGGTGTGTGTCTGCAAAGGGGACCGGACAACGGCAACATACTGAAGGGAGGATGGCTGGGGCCATGTATGTTGCCAACAACCTCTCTTAGTAAGAGCATTGAAGATGGGTCAGGGCTGGATCTTCCAGGATGACAATTACCCAAAACACACAGCAAGGGCAACTGAGGTGGGGCACCAAAAAAAAGCATTACAAGGTCCTGGAGTGGCCTAGCCAGTCTCCAGATCTGATCCCAAGCTGAAACTCAATGTAGCCAGTTAAAGCCCCGAAACCTGAAATATCTGGAGACGATTTGTATGGAAGAGTGGGCCAAAATCCCTGCTGCAGTGTGTGCAAACTTGGTCAAGAACTACAGGAAACTTCTGACCACTGTAATACAAGCAAAGGTTTCTGTACCAAATGTTAAGTTCTATTTTTCTATTTTATCAAATACTTATTTCATACAATAAAATGCAAATTAATTATTTAAAAAACATACAATGTGATTTTATGGATTTTTTTAGATCATGTCTCTCACAGTTGAAGTACACATATGATAAAAATTATAGACCTCTCCATTTTTTGTAGGTGGGGAAACTTGCAAAATCGGCAGTGTTTTTTAAATATTATTTCCCTTATTTTTGTCTAAAATCACCCTTTTATGGTAGAATGTAAATATATGATTTATTTATTTTTAAAGTTTTCTGGTTTAATGAAGGTGCACATGGCTGTAAATTGCCTTTCAAGAAAAATGGAATTGTCAGATAATCAACTTGAGTGAATAAATAAGCTTTAGAGATGCACTTAATTTTAAGTGGTGTAATCCCCTTATTTTTTAGGTTATTACTCTTTTTTGAAATTTAAGGTAAAATCTTGATTTTTCATGTTTGCCCGGCATGACAAATATATAGGTATGAAATTTTATTAAGATTTTTTTAGTTCATAATTTAAGTTTTATTTGTACATGTCAAAAGCATAAAATTTTCCCAGCTACCAGACATGTAAAATGGCGAAAAACCACTGGCTGCAAAAAAAAGGCATTGAGCCTCTGCTTGTCTGCCTTTGTACCTTTTTGTAATAACCCGGCTTTACCTTTGGGTTTTTTTGCTATGTCCCTTTTTTTTGTTAATTTTATAACCCCCACCCTCTCGTGACACTCTTGGCTCCTTCCTGGTTTAGCTTTTTTCTATCATTGATTTCTGCTGCCATTTTTGTGATATTCGGGTAATAATTTATTTTTTTTTTTTTTTTTTGCATGACTATTTTTTATTGACAGGGATGTGGTTTAGTTATTTAATTATAATTACACTATATAGGACAATTTAAAATAGTCATAATTTAGGACTTAATAAGTTAAGGTTAGTATAAATAAAAGGGTGACATAAAGAACTGGCTTTTATTTAAATTTTTCTTAAATACCCCTTTCTATTCTCCGTGATGAAATCTTGGCGTGTTCACACGGCTTATTCCCCGGGATTTGTGAGCCGTATTGAGCTCACAAATCCGCCGTGAATAAGGGGCGGGGCGGGGGCGGGGCCGGAGCGCGGCGGGGGCGCTGCTCCCGGCCCCATAGACAATGCATTGTTTACGGCGCGTACGCGCCGTAAATAATGTGCATGTCACTTTCTCCCCCGCGGCGGATTCGCCGAGCGGGGAGGAGCGACGGAATCCACTGTTCTCTATGAGAGCAGTGGATTACCGTAATGACAGGGACGGATTGGCGCCGCGGAGTACGGCGTCAATCCGTGCCCAAATAAGCCGTGTGAACGAGGCCTTAGGCTATGTTCACACGGCTAATTTCAGAACGTATTTACATCGGATTGCCGATCATAAATCCGTTCCGAAATCAGTTGCAAATAAGTGCCACTAAGTGTGGCACGTATTTGTAACTTATTTCCAGACGGATTCAACATCACCAATCATTGTATGTGGTGAATCCGTCCGTAAATAAATGACATGCACAATGTTTTTCCGTCCGGATTGCAGTCGTCAATCCGCCGCGGCAATCCGGCACTGACCTACGCGTCGTGTGAACGACGAGCCGTATTTTCTATTGAAATCAATAGAAAAAAGGCTGTGACCTTATTTCTGACTGATTTGCCGACGGATTGACGATCGTCAATCCGTCGGCAAATCAGTCAGAAATAAGTCGTGTGAACGAGGCCTTACAGTCTATTATTGCTATTATTTATTATAATATGTGTTAACAGTGTTGTGCCTGTCTCATATAATACAGCAGGTCACATATTGCAAAAATTCAGTTGACATTGCCAGAGTAAGATATTGTAAACGTATGCATGTATATTTGATATTGCTAGGTTATGTATATTATTCTAAAATCTATATTTTCAATTGATGGATAGTGATTGAACATTGTAGTCTGTTTCTTTATTTTATATTAAAAACATACCAGACTCCTATGTCAATTTAAAATACTAATACATGATATTGATCATTACAGATATATTGTTGAAAAGGTTCAGGTTAGACCAAAATATTCAGTACTATGATTTTAACCAAGCAAATAACACTGTTGAATAATGATTTGATGTAGGAGTGATGACAAGTAATACAAATTTACTTTATTCATTGCTGTGGAATAAGTTATCAGTATTCTGTGAACTGCAACCTAAGAATCTTCTGCAGAAAAGTATAAACTTCCTTCTGGGGTGTTGAATTATATCCCATTGAATAGAAATTGCCAAAATAGCAAACTTTACAAATATATGTGCTTACCAAAAATAAGCAGGGTTTATACAATACTCCCATATACATACAGTAGCCTGGTTGATGTAACCTATATCACTTGTTGCTAGTAGCTATGGTCATCTGATGCTTTCTCTCTTATCTAGTCAAGCACGCCCAGTTTATACTACTCCAAACTTGATATGCACGTAGTGAAAATTATTAGCAAAAGTAAACTTAGAAGCTATAGTAGTAATGCTATAGCATCATGTTACATCCTGCAGTTCTAGCTCCTATAGTGAGAATGAAACGTCCCAACCCACAGCACAGTCATAGCTAGCCCATGCCACTGGTTGGCAGCAAAATCTTGTGATAACATTATCAACTAAATTTACAAACATTTACAATGTCCTTTACTATAAACAATCCTAATAGTTTCAGGTTCTATATTAATCTCAGGGGCATAAAAGTGTCTCCCAGTCTCCCAGTGGGATAGCCACAGGGTGTCATTTACCAGAAGCCAATTGGCAAAATGGGATTTTTTCTAAATTCTAACTCCAAGTTGGGAGATGGGAATGAGCCGGGTCATGGGTATTGTATTCTAAATGGGATGAGGCGACACAGAAATTACAGCTAGAGATTCTTTAAGGAGTTTAAGGTGATTATAAGAAGTCCCTTACCCCATGCAGCAATTGCAGAGTGCCATTAAAGGGGTTGTCTCACTACAAGGATTGCTTTTTATGTTAAAGATCTTGCTTGCTTGCAAGTCACTTTGCAATATGTGTTCATTAACAGTGTCCTACCTATTCCTAGATATCCCCTCTTGTTTGGGCTGCATCAGCTCTCAGGTCGCTATAGCTACAGACCTGTTTGATCTATCCTGATAGGCTGCCAGCACTGTTTGCTATAGCTACAGACCTGGCTTCTACTGCAGCCTAGTAGAAGCCAGTAAACACGCCCCTGAATTCAAAGTGAAGCCAAGAAAACAGGACTGAGGTAAGATGAATCAATGTAGTGAGATAACCCCTTTAAGTTTTCATGGCAGCTAGGGGGCCAAATAATAGCTGAAGTACTGTTTGCTTATCATTAAACAAACCCTACCTTGCCACCCCATTTCTAAAATGGCAATCTATTGAAGAACTTAAGTACTGTTGTAAATAGTAATAACCATCAGGCAATTACATTTTCAGTTCCTTTATGAAGAGGGGAAATGTAATGTAATGTATGAACGGGGCTACGGCAGATTTCTGCCGTGATTTGCGCAAAAAAAAACTGTCATTGCCCCATTCGACATACTTTTAAAAGGTCTTTCAGCAAAAACTGGCACACGTCCGACACCCTAGACAGTTTCGTATGCACCAAATCTTAGAGGGCATGTAGCGCAAGAGTCATAATATTAGGTATATTTATGAATGTGGCTCAACAGAATGTGGCACAAAAGTGTCAGATTAATCCATACCACCTCACAGTGTCGAGACTGAGACAAATTTTGCTGCAGACACTTTTTGTGCTACTTTTTTGTCACATAAGTGTGTCGCAAGGGACACATTTTTAAAGTGCTGTGAGGCAATTTCATACATACTGACAAATGATACACTAACCTGCTGAGAAGTACGACTGTCGAGGTGGTGCCAGTTTTCATACATTTTGCCCTTTATGTTTTATATTTTAACAGATCTGAAGATAACATACCACCAAGGCTGCAATATGTAAGAACCTAAGGTGTTGAGTCAAAAAATTCCAGGACTCTCAACATCTGAGACCAGCATATTTCCGGCTGTATGGATACATAGCTCCCTCCACCCCCGGACTATGAACAGAAGTATATATGGAGTCTCTGTCCATGTTCTGAATAGTAGAGGATGAAGATCAGTTTGATAATCTTGCCTATTGCATGGAAGGTCACCTTCTTGAGCTGCTAGGGGATAAGCAGTCATCTTTTATTGCTGTGGTCTTTGCTCACTTTGATGCCTATGGGTCCCTTGGTCGATCTTATACAATCTTATCCAAATAGATGGCCCAATTAGAGTAACAAATGAATAACGGATGCCTACAGGTGACTCTTATAATTATTCAGAGATACTGCATCAATCTATCACAATCACCATTGGTCCTATAGCATAATCAAACACCACTTAGCACAAAAAAATATCCATAAAAACAATGAGCCAAAATAGCAGAAATGACTACTGGCTTACCCAAAATGTGGACAACCCGTCTTCTATTCCACCATTCCACAATAAAGCCGCAATAATTCTCCTTCCTCTGGATAAACTAACCAGCATACACTCCCGTCGGCAGTGCTCGCTTCTCTGGCTAGTAGATTTTGGAGAGTATTTATCCAATTTATGATGCTGGACCACCAGCCAAGAGATTCTTAAACAGTTAAAAACTTTTAAAATATTTTGATATCAGATGTTTGTTTTAAAAAATTTCATGTTTTTAAAAAAAATTAAAGTATGATAATTAGAATCAATAACAACATTTTCCACATTTGCTGAGCAGCTTTTTAATTATCTGGAAGTATGTGTACCATCCTGACAGATGCTGCAGCTTGAAGAGAGCAGCCGTACCAACTTAAATTAGTCACAGTGCAATGAAAATACAGCAAGCTGAGGCAACAATTAATTCAGAATACATTTTGCTATTGCTTTATATGTAGAAAATACCAACAGCAATTAACTGATGATATTGCACATGCGTTCTGTAATCACTTTTTCCATCTTACCACCCTGCTGTGTGGAGGCATCAATTTCAGCGTAAAAGAGGTAAGAATAAATAATGCATGTTATAGCTAATGCTTTTATCCAAAAATAAAATAAATGTATTACTTGCCATCAGCACAGCAAAATATATGAATCTTCAGGTAGAGCATTTAAACAACTGGTCACCTACTAGTCTGGTAATCAGCTGGTTTCTGTGGGTTCAGTTACTGAAACCAGTGGCAGATGCTACAGGAGAAATCTAATATTTCAAAGAGCCTATTCATTCGAAGGGTTGGCAATTTCATATATAACCTGACTAAATATGACAAAGCAGAAACTACTGTTTGTAATTGCCTCTACTCTGGCTATGTTGCTAATAGTACTGAAAGTCCTGAGCCGGGGATACCCAACTTTGATATTTAGATAATCTAATGCTGCATATACAGTGAGTTTGTCTTCTTAGTCTTGATATTACCAACCTAAAGACCACCTGCCATAAAATTACAGCAGGCAACCTTGTTCCTTAAAACCATGCTATCGAAAATCCGAGTCGTGTGGACTACAACTCGGATTTTCAGTTGAGGTCTATAGGAATGGTCTTACAGTTGGATTTTTACACTTTTCAAAACCCTAATCCGCATAAAAATCTGACAGTAAAAGTGTGTCATGTAGACGGGCCCTTACATTGTTTTCAACAGTTTTGTTTTCTCTGTTCTTACATACATAGAGCTCAATTAGAACTTTGAAAGCTTTCAGTCGTAAAAGGGCTGTCCCACTGTCCTGGGAATTTGTAACGGCAGGCACCATGGTCCAATACCCGGTCTGCGGTCGCTGCCATTTTCCTGTCTCTGGGATGGTTTGTGCTCACTCCCTGTCCCGGCTTCCCCGCTTGAGGACTCACCCGTCTCTGCTCTGCTCTATTCCTGGCAGGCTCCCACTCTGACTTCCTCTTCCTCTGGCTTCCTCTGTCCACAGTTCTTCTTCTGGCCACTACGGGCACATGTGCGCCGTTCCCTTTGATTTAACAGGCCAGCGCGCACCATATTATTCTTCACCAGCCAACCATCTGTGACCATGGGCTCTTTAGGGACCCTCTTCTCAGCAAACTTTGCCCAGTTATTGGTGTATGTCCCATACAAGTCAGCCATTTCTGCGTGTTGTCTTCTATTGATTACCAGTTATCAACTTCTTGCTACGTTCATGACCCTGCCTTATCTGCCACCTGTCCTGACCACTTTCTTGAACTTGACTTAGCCTGAATGCCACCTGCCCTGACCTTGTTGCTCTTGCCCGGACTACATTCCAGTCTCATCCTCCTGTACCACGTTTCCAGTACATCGTCTGTCACCGCCAGGATCTACGTCAAAGGTACCGACCAGAGGGTTCTCTGCAGCAAAGTCCTTCCTGCCTGGTGAAGACCAGAGAGGCCCTTAGACTCCACTCTTTGACATAGGTTACGCCAACACTACACGGTGACCTGTGGATCCACTTTCGTTTCTCAGTGCCCATTGTGACATAATTCAAAAGTATATGAAAAAACTTTGAGACTCTCGGTTCACATATTTTGATCAAAAGATGTTTAAGCTGCCCACGACTTTCAACGTGATCTCAAAATCGGGCAGTCCTATGCTATCTTTACCTCTCAATCGAGCCAATCAGGCCTCTCACTCGGTCAACCGACCTCATTATTCAGAGAGAAAAAATAAAAAACACCCAACCTGCAAGCTGCCCTTTCTTATGACAGCCTGTGAGAGTGGGCGGGGACAGGAAACCCAAAATGGAAGCACCCCTTCCTTCCCATATAGGTTAAAATCAATGTACACCAAGTATAACGTATGTTTCTGCACACAAAAACATTTCTGAAAAAACGTATGCAAACCTGGGTGCCACTGGCAAGGCTGCGGCACACATGTAATTTACATGTACACACACAGACCGCCGCCAGCGGCACAATACTGCAAAAAGGGCAATACACTACGTGGGAAATTCCCTAAAGAAGCATTTTATGCTATCTAACATACATGAAAATACTTTGGAGACTCTTGGTTCCACATATTTTGATCAAACGATGTTTAAGCTGATGCAGCTTGCCAGTGCTAATCCAGTTTGCATAAGTTTTTTCAGAAATGTTTTGTGTGCAGAAACATACATTATACTTGGTGTACATTGATTTTAACCTATATGGGAAGCGAAGGGGCTTCCATTTTGCGGTGTTTCTGTCCCCCGCCCACTCTCACAAGCTGTCATAAGAAGGGCAGCAGCTTGCAGGGTTGGGTTGTTTTTTATTTTTTCTCTCTGAAATAATGGAGGTCGGTTGACCAGTGAGAAGGCCTGATTGCTCGTTTGAGAGGTAAAGATAGGCATATGACTGCCCCCGATTTTTGAGATCACGTTGAATGGCGTGGGCAGGCTTAAACATCTTTTGATCAAAATATGTGAAACCGAGTGGTCTCAAAGTTTTTTCATGTATGAATAGATGATTAAATGCTTATTTAGGGATTTCCACGTAGTGTTATTGCCCTTTTTGTCAGTAGTGTGCCGCTGGCGGACGGTTCTGTGTGTTGTACATGGTATAATTACATGTGTGCCGCAAAGCCTGCCAGTGGCACCCAGGTTTTGCATTACGTTTTTTATCGAGAAATGGTTTTTGTGGGCAGAACACATACGTTATAATTGGTGGTACATTGATTTTAACCTATGATGGGGAAGAAGGGGTGCTTCCATTTTTGGGTTTCATTGTCCCCGCCACTCTCAAAGTGCTGTCATAAGTAGGGCAGCTTGCAGGATTGGGTGTTTTTTATTTTTTTCTCTCTGATTATTGGAGGTCGGTGGACCCAGTGAGAGGCCTGAGTGGCTCGATTGAAGAGGTAAAGATAGCCATAGGGACTGCCAGATTTTGATGATCACGTTGAATGTCGTGGGCACCTAGCTTAAACTCTTTTGATCAAAAATATGTGAACCGAGAGTCTCAAAGTTTTGTCATGGATAGATAGATAGCATAAATTGCATTCTTTACGGGATTTCCACTAGTGTATTGCACCTTTTTGCAGCAGTGTGACGCTGGCGGCGGTCTGTGATGTGTAATATGTTATAATTACATTGTGTGCCGCAGCCCTGCCAGTGGCACCCAGGTTTGCATACGTTTTTCAGAAATGTTTTTTGTGTGAAGAAAAACATACGTTATACTTTGGGTGTAACATTGATTTTAACCATTTTATGGGAAGGAAGGGGTGCTTCCATTTTGGGTTTTGTCCCCCGCACCACTCTCACAGGATGTCATACGAAGGGCAGCTTGCAGGTTGGGTGTTTTTTATTTTTTATCTCTGAATAAATGGAGGTCGGTTTGACCAGGGAGAGGCTGATTGGCTCGATTGAGAGGTAAAGGATTAGCATAGGACTGCCCGATTTTGAGATCACGTTGAAAGGTCGTGGGCGGCTTAAAAATCTTTTGATCAAAATATGTGAACCGGAGTCTCAAAGTTTTTTCATGGTATGATTGATAGCATAATGCTTCTTTAGGATTTCCACGTTGTTGTATTCCCGTTTTGAGCGGGGAGTGTGCCGCTGGCTGGTCGGTCTGTGTGTGTACTGGTATCAATTAACATGTGTGCCGCAGCCCTGCCAGTTGGCACCCTGGTTTGCATACGTTTTTTTTCAGAAATGTTTTGGTGAGCAAGAACATATCTACGTTTATAACTTGGTGTACAGTGATTTTAACTATATGGGAAGGAAGGGGGCTTCCATTGTTGGGTTTCTGTTCCGCCCACTCTCACAGGTGTCATATGAAGGGAAGCTTGCAGGTGGGGGTTTTTTATTTTTTCTCTCTGAATAATGGAGGTCGGTTGACCAGTGTGAGAGGCCATGATTGGCTCGATTGAGAGGTAAAGATAGCATTAGGACCTGCCGATTTTTGAGCGTTAACGTTGAAAGTCTTGTGGGCAGAGCTTATACATCTTTTGATCAAAATATGCGAATCAGATGAGTCTCAAAGTTTTTCATGTATGATTGATAGCATAAATGCTTCTTTAGGGATTTACACGTAGGTGTATTGCCATTTTCTCGCAAGCAGTGTTGCGCTGGCGGCGGTCTGTTGTGTGTACATGTTTAATTACATGTGTGCCGCAGCGCCCTGCCAGTGGCACCCTGGTTTGCTTACGTTTTTTCAGAAATGTTTTTTTGTGTGCAGAAACATACGTTATACTTGGTGTACATGATTTAACAATATTATGGGAAGGATGGGGTGCTTCCATTTTGGGTTTCTGTCCCCGCCCTCTCTCACAGGCTGTTCAATATGAGGGAGCTTGCAGGTTGGGTGTTTTTTATTTTTTCTCTATGAATAATGGATGTCAGGTTGACCAGTGAGAGGCCATGATTGGCTCGATTGAGAGACTAAAGATTAGATAGGGACTGCCCGGTTTTTGAGGATCACGTTGAATTTTGAAGTCGGTGGGTGCTTTTATTCATCTTTTTGATCAAAATATGTGAAACGAGAGTATCAAACTTTTTTCATGAATGATATGATAGCATTAAATGCTTTCTTTAGGGATTTCCACGTAGTGCATTGCCCTTTTCCTGCCAAGTAGTGTGCCGGATGGCGGCGGGTATGTGTGGTTGTAAATGTATAATTACATGTGTGCCTCAGCCCTGCCAGTGGCACCCAGGTTTGCATACGTTTTTTTCAAGAAAATGTTTTTTTGTGTGCAGATACTTACGTTTATACTGTTGTACATTGATTTCAAAACTATATGGGAAGGAAGGGGTGCTTCATTTTGGGTTTACTGTCCCCGACCCACTCTCACAGGCTGTCAATAAGTAGGGCAGCTTGCAGGTTCGGGGTGTTTTTTATTCTTTTTTCTCCTCTGAATAATGGAGGTCGGTTTGGACCAGTGAGAGCATCACTGATTGGCTCGATTGTGAGGTAAGAATAGCATAGGACTGGCCCCCGTTTTTGAGATCACGTTGGAAAAGTCGTGGCAGCTTAAACATCTTTTGATCAAATATGTGACGAGAGTCTCAAAGTTTTTCTTCAATGTATTGATAGATAGTCTATAAATGCTTCTTTAGGGCATTTAAACGTAGTGTATTGCCCTTTTTGCCGTTGTGTGCCGATGGCGGCGGTATTGTTGTGTACATGTATAATTTACATGTTGGCCGCAGCCCTGCTAGCAATTGAACCCAGGTTTGCTACGTTTTTTCAGACAATGTTTTTGTGTGCAGAACACATACGTATTTTACTTGGTGTACATTGATTTTAACCTTTATGCGACAGGAAGGGGTGCTTCATTTTTGCGGTTTCTGTCCCCGCCCACTCTTCACAGGGCTGTCATAAGAAGGGCAGCTTGCAGGTTGGGTGTTTTTTTATTTTTTCTCTCTGAATAATGGAGGTCGGTTGGACCCAGTGAGAGGCCTGATTGGCTCGTTGAGAGCGGTAAAGATAGCATGAGTACTGCCCAACTTTTGAGTATCACGTGAAGAGTCCTGTGGGCAGCATAAACTTTTTTGATCAAAATAGTGAAACGGAGAGTCTCAAAGTTTTTTCATGTATGATAGATAGCATAAATGCTCTTTTGGGGATTTCCACGTAGTGTATTGCAACTTTTTGCCGTAGTGTTGCCGCTGGCGGCGTTCTGGTGCTGTGTACATGTATAATTAAATGTGTGCAAGCAGCACATGCCATGTGGCACCAGGTTTGCATTACCGTTTTTTCAGAAATGTTTTGTGTGCAGAACAATACGTTATACTTGGGTGTACATTGATTTTAAACCATATGGGAAGGAAGGTGGTGCTTCCATTTTTGGGTTTTCTGTCCCCCCGCACCACTCTCACAGGCTGTCATAAGAAGGGCAGCTTGCAGCGTTGGGTGTTTTTTATTTTTTTCTCTCTGAAATAAATGAGAGGTAGGTTGACCCATGTGAGAGGCATATTGGCTCGATTGAGAGGTAAAGATTGCATATGTACGCCCAATTTTGAGATCCGTTGAAAGTCGTGAGCAGCTTATACATCTTTTTGATCAAAATATGTGAAATCCGAGAGGTCTCAAAAGTTTTTTCATATATGATAGATAGCATAAATGCTTCTTTAGGGATTTCCACATAGTGTATTGCCCATAATTCAAAAGTGTCTCCATCAGGATAAAGAGATTAATGTAAATTGCACCTTCATAAAATGTTATTACTTATGGTTCTTTGTCTTTTTGTGTATTTTGTGCAGACCATAATGGATTTATGAACTAATATACAGACATACATTGATATGTCCTGAAGGCTATTTTCAATAGTCTTGAAAGTTTTAAAATTTAGTGGTTGAGCGATTTCTTTATCGACAAAGTTGGAAATCGGCAGGGTTTTTATGGTGATCGAATATTTCCAGATCATGCGATAATTAAGGTTACAATCTGTGCATCATCTAATTAAGATCGCGCCTTTTTCGGCGCTTCTGTTATTTTGGCGGCCAGCAAATAAGATTACAGCATAAGAGGCAAGGGTGAGATGTTTGTTGCGACGTCATGACTCGGATGTGTATGGCTTGCCAGATTGGCTGAGAAAAATCCTTGGACCTCGTTTTAACATTGAACAGCTTTCCTGTTTTCAGCCAGTGTCTTCAGCGTATCATAGGGACTTAGGATCTGCGCTCTGCCTGTGGCCAAACAGTCAGCGAAATTAGTCTATTCTGCACAGAAGAAACCTCTACTATTAGCTGTGATCCTTCCAATTTAGTTAGATTAGGAGGATTTGTAGTTTTATGTAGTTTGCTTGAGAATTTTAAAGCAGAAATATACCGCTGTAAAATTCCACGGGGGGAGCGGGGGGGGGGGGGCGGCCACGGGCGAAAACACAGACAAGCTCTATCTATAAAGTACACTTAGTGTAGACCATTGTAGTGGAATATCTTTATTATTAACAGTTTGCTATTGAAATATTTCCGGGCTGGATATTGGGCCAGCCTGAACTTATATTGGATAAACATCATTTCTAGTAACTGCTGGTCTCTTTGTTAGCTGCAAAACTCCACTTTTATTATCAGTATACATTTCAGTATAGTGTGTTTCATTTTAATTTTACCCATTACAAATGTGACGTTGATATATCCAACCTTGCAGTTAAATTACCAATTCCAGCTAATCTTGTAGTACAGCCAAGGTCTGTTAGTTGCCACAAAAAATACGTGTATCATTCGAAATCATCACAGTTACGTGTTTTTTTTTTGAACTTTTGGCCCCCAGCATTGGTTCATTGACCCAGCCGATATACGTAAATTTAAAACAGCAATTCTATATTCCAACAGGTGAATTGGAAAGTTGCAAAAAAAATACCGTTATTATATCAAAAACATATCAGTAGGTACGTGTTTTTTTTGACTTTTGCACACCCAGCATTGTTCATTGACGCTGCATCTACGTAAAATCTTAATACAGCAATTCTGAATATTCACCACAGGTGGAATGAAAGGTGCAAAAAAATATCGTTTACTATTACCCAACATATCAGTTAACGTGTTTTTTACTTTTGCGCACCCCAGCAGCACTTGTTCATTGACGCAGCATCTACGAGTAAAACTTAAAACAGCCAATTATATATACACAAAGGTGAATTGAAAGGTGAAGAAAAAATACCGTTTATTATACCAAAAACATAACAGTTACGTGTTTTTATTGACTTTTGCGCACCCAGCATATGTTCATTGACGCGGGCATTCTACGTAAATCTTAAACAGCAAATCATATATTCACCACAGGTGAATTGAAAGTGCAACAAAAACATACCGTGTATTATATCAAAACATAACAGTTACGTGTTTTTTTTGGCTTTTGCACAACCAGCATTGTTCATTGACGACAGCATCTACGTAAATCTTAAAACAGACAATTCTATATTCACCACAGGTGATTGAAAGGTGCAAAAAAATATCGTTTATTCTATCAAAACATAACAGTTACGTGTTTTTTGGCTTTTTGCACACCTAGTTTGTTCATTGACGCAGCATCTACGTAAATCTTAAAACAACAATTCTATATTCACCACATTGTGAATTGAAAGGTGCAAAATAAAATACCGTTATTATATCAAAACATAACAGTTTCGTGTTTTTTGACTTTTGACACCCAGCATTGTTCATTGACGCGAGCTTCTTAAGTAAATCTTAAAACGCCAATTATTTATTCACCAAAGGGTGAATTGAAAGGTGCCAAAAAAATATTGTTTATTATACAAAAACTAACAGTTACAGTGTTTTGTGGCTTTTGCACACCCAGCATTGTTCATTGACGCAGCATCTACGTAAATCTTAAAACAGCAATTCTATATTCACCACAGGTGAATTGAAAGAACGTAAGCATAATCTATTTCTGAGAGATCTGGCGGACTTCAGAGAGGGTATAGGGGCCTACTCCTTGTTGTCTAAATAGTATAGAGGAGTTGAATATTGGACACAGAGATATCGTCGTCAGTGGCTGAACTCTCTGTGCACGAGAGACGCTATCCGTGTTTCAGGGCGAGGAGGATGAGGAGGTGGGCAGGGGTTAAAGAAAGGGAGAATAACAGGAGCACATGGAATACTACTCCTGGCCCATTTGTCATCTTTTTCCCTCATATGAACACTGGCCTTTTTTAGACAGAAACCCCACAACATTCTTTAAGGGAACTAGGAATAACCCAGAGATAAAATCTGGGAGAATGATTTACAGATTATTAAACATATCCCACTTCACATTTCGGACTAGAGAGGAAATTTTTGAGCAGAGGGCTCACATTTGGTCCCTACTAACAATTTTAGGGAGTTTGAGTGGGCAAAGGATCTCCATCATTTTTGCTCGGAAAGTCAAATGGGCTAGATCTTTCATAAGAAGGATATAGTAGGAATGTGAGGAAAAATGGGGATGAGATGGGTGGCACCTAACGGGGGTCAATAATTTGGTAGCATGTATGTCAAGAGGAAGATAGGCCTCTGGGAGAGGACCCTGTACCTCTTTAAGTAGAAAAAAGTAATAGGGCACACCTCCTAAAACATATCTTGTATTGATTTCTTTTTCTTGAGACTGTGTTAGGCGAACTAAGAAAATCTAAATGACTACTATATGGGATCGAGCAATTTGTCCAAGGGAAGAGAGACGTGTCCTAAACTGATCTTGAGAGGGGAACTACCTCGAATCATTATAAAACCGGCGATAAGGGGGTAATGTGGTCGTGATGGATGTTAATCAATTACAATGAATGTGTTTGGATATCCTTTTAAGGATATATTGGATATGAAGTTCTTAGAATGGATCCAACAGGTACTCACCTTGCGCAATTAAAATCGGTGCTGGGACGATGCTTTGGGTGGAAGAGTTATTAGCAAAATCAGGGGAATATGACTCTTTTACTCCCTGAAATTCCAAGGAAAGCCACAATTCTATGGGCTACCGAAGGTACATAAGGGGGTTAACCCCCTTAGAGGTTAGGACCCTTAGTCTACTGGGATTGGCCGAGTTTTGTCCCAAAATATCCTGTGTATATGTGGATACCCCAACTTGAGGGAATTTGTTACCTCTTTACCCCTCCTATATTAGAGATACATCTGACCTGTCCTTAAATTGGAGAGTGTAACGGTGATGGAGATACCCTACTCTTAGTATTGATGTAGAAGCATGTACTATCCTATACCGCATGAGGAGGGATTGAAGGCAGTAAAACATTTTGGGACATCGAGGGAATCTAATTTAGGAAGCACAATGAGTTCATTTTATCCCTTCTTAAATTCTCACTGGACAAATAACCTTTTTGTGCTTTTGCACCGGAAGTTCTTCCACAGCTCAGTGGCACTGCGATGGGGAGCCCGATGGCTCCACACATACGCAAATCTGCTCTGCGGCTGGTGGGAGGACACGATGGTTCAGTGAGAAGAGAAACAATTCTTTGATAGATCATGTCGTTATGTGGGACACGCTACATAGACTACATATTTATACTATGGAAAGGGGATACGGTTGTCCTTTATGACTTTGTTGAGATTGTTAAATCATAACCTCAATAGGCTTAAAAATTTACCTTTACCTCAACGAATTTCAAATCTTACCGTTTCCTTGATCTATCTATAGCCAAAAAATCCTGAAAATACGTTCGAGTACAAAGGTCATTTAGGGGAAGGGACACTTGCAACCCAATATTAGCATCCTCGTGGGTTGTTGTCACCCGAGGCCCATTGTTAGGGGGATTCCTCGGGTGGCAGTATCTGCGCCTGAGGAGGAATTGATTCCGATATTCTAACTTTTAAAATCAGGCAGGTGATCTGAGGGGAGCAGGTTTCGTATAGGGGTTCTTCCCAGTCTCCCTAAAAGATGCTTACCAGAAGGCAACATCAGGAGGACGTGCTCGGCCTCCTGGTACCCAAAGTGAAACAGGTGGAACTGTGAGGAATGATCTGCGGATTATTGGAGAAGTATAAAAATTACCAGGAGATAGGATTCAGGAAATTGTGAGGAGTATTGTGATAAGTCCTACTACAGGACGATCATTCTCAAAGAGATACATGGCCAACAGTTCCCTCCATTACTTCAGAAGGGGCGAGCCTACGGGATAGGACTGGTAAAAAGTCCACTTTGTGGCTCCCAAAGAGGGAGACGTGGCTGGGTAGACAAAACTAATGGATGTTTATGTGTCGGTAATGTGTAAATCGTGACTGTATGTCATCAATTTAAGCCCTTGGCAATGTTGAAACCCCTTTAATATACCATTAGGCTCATAAATCTGTGTTTCAGTTGGTGTTGTGTATTTGGCACATGTCCATGTGGATTAATCTATGTTCGGGAAAGATTGTAGTGAGTTAGGAGGAGAAATAAGGTGAGCACATTGGGATATCAGGAAAATACATGGACACCCCTATTTCAAGGCATGTGTGGGGAAAAAAAACACAACGGCAGGTTAGATGTTATGCAATTCAGAGGGATAGATCTGGTAATGCCTCCCGCTTAGAGGGGGGTGATTGGACAAACTCATCTTACAACGAGAGACCCAGATGGATCTACAGATCTAATAGTGTATTTCCAAAGGGCTCTAAATGAATCTTTGTCTTTTACGTGCTTTTTTGAGGTTTCGCTTGAATGTATGTTGCTTTCTGTTCATATGACTCCATTTGAACACAGAACTCCCCGTAATTAACTTTGATGTTTTATGCCAATTACCTAAGTTGATAGCATTATGTGACTTCTGGGCTTACTCTTTTTTGTTGAAGGTAAGGATGTGAGTATTTCATTTTTCTGACACCTAAATAATCGTTCACTTTAGGGCCTTTTTGTGGAGACATTATACAAAAGGGACCTGGTGCTTCTTGCATCTGGCTCTAGCTTCTGCAAAAATGCAGGGTAGAGAATGTGTACGTTTACATTAGGGCTACTTCAACACAGCATATTCTCCCTTGTGCTTTTTTGTGTTTTTCTTTTCTTTTTTTGAGCTTCAGATGGCAGCACTATTATAGTGTGTCTATCACGGCATTTGGTGTGTTGAGCGATTGCGAGATCCTGCTAGGATGCCAGGATACTCGGCGCATGCGCTGTACCTCAGGCCGAATGTCTCCGTCGCCATGTTGGGTATTACTGACATGCGCAGTACACTTTCGCGAGTCGCCTGTGCCACGCTCGTATGGGAGATGGAGACAATGGTTTAGATGTGAGTCCAGATCGTTATACAGGTTTTAGGGGTGCGGTTTTTCATCTGGAATAGGAAGGTATTTAAGGGGCTATAAAAATAACACTTGGTCTTTTAGTTAGATGTTGTGGGACGGGCCATACACCAATGGACGATTTTCAAGTTCTCCCACATAGGAGTCACATCATCCATGACTTGCGCTGTACCTTCAGATGAGTGGCATGAAAATTTCTACTGGAGGTTCAGGTTATTTTTTGCTCTGATGTAGTTAGTCAAGTACTAGGTAAAGTGAGGACTATGGCAAAATATATTATATATTTCTATGTGTTTTTTCAGAATGGGACATTATTGTTTTTTGACCCACTGAGGAGTCCCTGGGATGGACGAACGCTAGTTTGGGCTGTTTCTAAACACGCTGGGGCTGCGTTTTAATGCGCGTTTGTGTTGTGCTGTTATTTTTAAATTGAACTTTGGGGGTGCTCTCTTGCATCTTCTGGCCCAACACATGGCATTTGACAAATTCTTCACACACCCATTAGTTTGGCGTTTAAGTACTATCTTGACATTTTTTAGACTAGGACTTATCCGTTTTTTTTTGGACCTGGTAAAAAATTTAAAAAACCCCCCTGTATCCACGAGAAAAAGGGAAGGGGGTATTCGGGTCACGGGCCTTTTTTCTTAACGGGTTTGGACCGGCTGTAACTTATTGGAAACCTTTTGGGTGTCCTATAGTGTTTTTTTTTAAAAATATCCTATAACTATTAGGCTTTTCGCACTTTATTCCTAGAAAACGCATTGTTTGAATATAGAATCGGGCATTTCCCTGCTGTGACTTCTACCTGGTTTTTGATTGTTATACCCTTTGGATTGTACTTATTTTGGGGGGGCTCTTTCGGGCACTAAGTGTATATTGGGGCCCCCTTTTCGGGGGGGTTTTTCTCCGCTAATAAAAATCTGTGGTGTGACAGACTAGAATGTATAAGTATAGGGTGTTTGTCCCTGTTGTATTTAATTTTCTCTTGTATTTTTTTTTAAATTGACATTTTTTTTAAAAAAAATTAATAAAGGTATGTTTTAAAAATATTTTTTCTTTTGGTTTAGTGATAAAGTGTTTGTACCTAAATTTTTTACTTGTGTGGGGGGGTCGGTCTTTTACCTTGATCATGACTCAGAGACATGGGGGACTGGGAACGCTTGGGGGTGGCGGAGGAGGAGGAGGCGGGGAAAAAGGGTGTGAAAGGTTGGGAAACCCGCATCGTGTGGCCTTTTTTTGGCCAAATTTCCCTCCCTTTCAACCATGCATTCGCTATTGACTAACATGTTTGGGGGTGGGTTAAAAACCTAAGTTCCTTTCCCCCTACGATGCTGGTGAATCAGACTTTCTCGAAAAAGGGGCCCGGGCCCGAGGGGTCCGGACCTTTTGACGCGATAAGCGAGGAGCGGGTTTTCCGTGATCGTGCTGGGAAATAAACCCCCGGACTTGTGCGAAAAAACCCCCATTCCATTTTGAGGCGGGACCCGTATGACACTTCCCCCCACCCTTCTCCTCCCCAGTCATAAGCGCCACCCAACAAAAATTTTGCTGAAAAGACACGTTGGGGTCCCAATGTCGTCAACATATCATCATCAAGGGGACTTCCCCGCCTGACGTTTTTCATCCGGAGCTGCGGGCACAACAACAGGGACTGCAAGGCGTTTGCCGACCGCCCGGATTTTTGCCGATTGCCAGCTTCTCCTCCCTGAGGTTTTCAGCAGACACAATCATGCTCTTTTGGGCCCCTTTTTCTTTTGAAAATGCCTTCTGACCCCCATTCCCTTTTGTCATCAAAGAT
>JAODAL010028925.1:0-52521 GCA_025379985.1 Phyllomedusa bahiana | reverse complement strand
AATTTTAAATATTTAAACCCCCTGAAATTTTTATAAATTTTTGCAAATATGGACTTGATGATACTTTTTTATTTTAAAGGGGATTCCCCAGGGCTAAAAAAGCCAAAAAAATTCCCCCCATAGGCATTGCCGTACAGTCCTGACATAAAGCCATACTGCCTAGCCCTCACATAGTGCCATGTCATATAGTCCGTACATAGAGCCATACCATACGTGTTTAAAATGACCCATAACTATGTGCTTAATAGAGCAAATGAACAGTACTTACTTTTTCCCCCTACTGCAGTGTGCTCACATAGTGCCATACCATACTGTCCTCACATAAAGCCATTCTGCTCAGGCCCCCCATAGAACCATATCATATAGTCCTCACATAGAGGCACACCGTACAAGGCTTACATACTGTACAGAACTCACATAGTTCCCATCCATACATTATTTAGCTTGTGCCTACCAAAAATTTTAAAACTAACATGGGGCCAATATTTTTCGAACACAGGTGGCCATACCGTATAGTACTAAATTTAGGCCTACGAAAACCCCCAAAAAGTGTTTACTTATGCCTTTCCTTTAATTCTCTATAATGCCTACTGTAAGTCTTACATATACTTCCCCCCAATATTGCCCCCCAATCAGTGTCCACATAGTGCCATATCTTACAGTCTACACAGTCTATACATAGTGCCATAATAAACAGTGCCAAATTAAAGTCATACCATATAGTCTCCACATAGTGCTATATCTGACAGTCCTCACAAAGTCCTCACAGAGCCATACCTTACAGTTGCCACATAGGGCCAATATACAAAAGGCCAAAAGCCCTAAAAAAAAACCCATGCCCATTTACCTGCCCCGTAAATCTGTGTGACTTTGACACTTTGGGCCTGTAAAACAAAGGGAGTGGTGTCCAAGGCACCAGGATTCACAATACAAATCCATCTTTATTTGTTATCCATCAAAAAGGAACAGTTACCATACAACCCATTTTGAAGCAAAAAAAAAACAGCCCTTTGGACCCATTCCTTGATACCATACTTCCCGAAAAAGCCATGCTGTCAGAGTATGGTCTTACACAACGCTATACAGCATTAAGGTTTGCCCACATTGAAACAAATAATATCAACAGATATCCAAACAATGTCCATGTGGTGGCAAAGAGCCATCAAGGTGTTAAATTGTTCCTTGTTGGGCAAAACTTTGTGTAAATGGAACCAAACAGGGCCCACAGACAGCATATGTGCAACTACACACAGTGGCCCCATGGGACGCTAGGGGAAAAAATTTGGTTTGGAACCTGCTCTTTGTCTTTGTGGCCCCTCCTGGGATACTTCCTCCTTTTTTTTAAGTCATGTATTGCAACAAGATACCTAAAACATATGGCCAAAATCTGATGTGAATACAGCAATGGTTCTAAAGTGTCCCCAACGGTTGTCAGCCCCCCCCGAGTGTACAATACATAGTACAGATAACACATTGCCAACAATCCCTACGGCCCCCTACTTCTACTTTGTTTAGGTGGAAGAAGTCTGCCCTTTTTCACTTGGTAAGATTGAGTTGTGGAAAACACCATGGAGGATATAGCAGTACCCACCCCCCCTTTAGGTTCTTTTTGGTATAAGGCAGCAAGGGAAAAAAAGTGTAATGGGTATAAATCCCAGCCGGGTTTTCTTTTATGTATCTGGAGAAGCCGCACATTTTTACAAGGAAAGGAACCTTTGTGAAAAAAAAAAATCAATTAGTGGGGTGTCAAGTGTCAACTTAAGTGTTAGCCATTCTGGGGCAGCTTTTTATTGGGAGTAAGCAAAGTGTTCGGTGGGTGCTTATTCCCCATGTTCCATTCCACTGTTTACCTGGCCTATAGTCATCAAGTCAGCTGCGGGGGTGTGGTCCCCGGGATTGATCATTTGGCCCGGGGTTACTTTTTCCTTCCCCCCCTTTTTTTTTTTAAAAAATTTTCCCGGTATTTTTCCAAATAAATTTTTTAATCCTTAACAGGGCATTTTTTAAATAAAATACCCCAAACCCAAAACCCTTCCTAAACTTTCCCCCCTTTTTCTCCTTTTCCGCCCTTTTTTTTTTTTTCTCCCCAAAACCCCCACACCCAAAAAACCTCCCCCCCTTTTCAAAACCCCCCCTTAAAAATTTTTAAACAAACCCCCTTTAAAAAACCCTAAAACAATTTCCCGCTATTAAAACTTCCCCTCCAAAAATTTCCCCCCGGGGCCACATTTTTCCCCTTTTATTCACATTTCCCACAAACCCCAAAAACTAAAAATCTTTCATCCTTTTTACTTACCCCCTATTTTTCCCTTTCCGAAAACCAACACAACAACCAAAACACAAAACACACAAAACCTAAACCCCAATTTTCCAATTCCCCCCTTTTTTCCCCAAACCAAAATTTTGCCTTCCGGAGAGTTACATTGGAGGAATCCAGTGTCTGCCACATCACTTTCTGTTTGTTTTGCAAGGTGCTAGTAAGGGGAACCGTGTAGTTAGTGCTCAGATGAACAGGCTTTGTTTATGCTGTTCATGTATTACACCTGTATGCAGACCTTGCTTAAATAAAAATACGGGAGGACCCGTATTTTGTACCCAAGACTGTCTCTGTGCCTGCAAAGGACTTATGCTAACATGCCGGATCTGTAAAGTCTCACATAGGCTAGAACATTATATTGGGTAAGGATACTATTTGAGTAATTTCTACATGGTTGTGTAAATTATAATACTTTCCAAACCCTTCTCACACATCATATCACACATATCGCTACCATGCTCTCTCTGTCATTAACTTTTCTCCACTATACAGGATGGCTTTATGTGAGGACTGTATGGTAAGGCACTATGTGAGCACTGTACAATATGGCACTATGTCAACACTATATGGTACAAAGCTATGTCACAACTGTACAGAATGGCACCATGTGAGGACAGCATGATATGACCCTATGTGGGGACTGTAAAGTATGGCCCTATCTGAGCACTGTATGGTTGGGCACTTTGAGTTCTGTACAGTATGGCACTATATGAGGACTATATAGTATGGTACTATGTGAGCAATCTGCACTATGGCAATATGACAATGATGTTCACTATAGCTCTATGTAGGCACAGTATGTTATGACTCTATGTAGGCACAGTATGGTATGGCTCTATGTAGGCACAGTATGTTATGACTCTATGTAAGCACAGTATGTTATGACTCTATGTAAGCACAGTATGTTATGACTCTATGTAAGCACAGTATGTTATGGCTCTATGTAAGCACAGTATGTTATGACTCTATGTAGGCACAGTATGTTATGACTCTATGTAAGCACAGTATGTTATGACTCTATGTAAGCACAGTATTTTATGACTCTATGTAAGCACAGTATTGTATGACTATGTAAGCACAGAATATTATGGCTCTATGTAAGCACAGTATGTTATGGCTCTATATAAGCACAGCATGTTATGACTATGTAGGCACAATATGTTATGACTCTATGTAAGCACAGTATGTTATGACTCTATGTAGGCACAGTATGTTATGGCTCTATGTAAGCACAGTATGTTATGACTCTATGTAAGCACAGTATGTTATGACTCTATGTAAGCACAGTATGGTATGGCTCTATGTAAGCACAGTATGTTATGGCTCTATGTAAGCACATAATGGTATGACTCTATGTAAGCACAGTATGTTATGGCTCTATGTAGGCACAGTATGTTATGCATAGTTGCCAACTTTCGAAAATGAAAAAGCAGGAGAATTAAGTGGCAAAAATTTGCATGGACACGCCCATCTTGTTGGTATGCCACGCCCCTTCAAAAAGCCACACCCACTCCACCTAACTGCATAACGGCTTTGGAAGAAAGCCAGGTAGATGCCCTTATAGCCAGGTAGTAGCCCCCCATAACCAGGTAGTGCCCCTTACAGGCCGGTAGATGCCCCCTTGTAGCCAAGTAGATGCCCCCTCTGTAGCCAGGTAGAGCCAAATTTGTAGCCAGGTAGATGCCCCCCTTTGTTAGCCAGGTAGGTGCCCCCCCATTGTTAGCCAGGTAGGTGCCCCCATTGTTAGCCAGGTAGGTGCCCCCCATTGTTAGCCAGGTAGGTGCCACCATCTGTTTGCCAGGTAGGTGCCCCCATCTGTTTGCCAGGTAGTGCCCCATCGTTTGCCAGGTAGATGTCCCATCTGTTAGCCAGGTAGTGCCCCCTCTGTTGCCAGGTAGTGCCCCCCTCTGTTGCCAGGTAGATGCCCCCATCTGTTAGCCAGGTAGTGCCCCCATCTGTTTGCCAGGTAGATGCCCCCATCTGTTGCCAGGTAGTGCCCCCTCTGTTGCCAGGTAGTGCCCCCTCTGTTAGCCAGGTAGTGCCCCCTCTGTTAGCCAGGTAGTGCCCCCCTCTGTTTGCCAAGTAGTGCCCCATCTGTTTGCCAGGTAGATGCCCCTCTGTGCCATGTAGAGGTCCCCTCTGTTGCCAGGTAGTGCCCCCTCTGTTAGCCAGGTAGTGCCCCCTCTGTTAGCCAGGTAGTGCCCCCTCTGTTAGCCAGGTAGTGCCCCATCTGTTAGCCAGGTAGTGCCCCATCTGTTAGCCAGGTAGTTGCCTCCATTGTTAGCCAGGTAGTGCCCCCTCTGTTGCCAGGTAGTGTCCCCTCTGTTGCCAGGTAGTGCCCCCTCTGTTGCCAGGTAGTGCCCCCATCTGTTAGCCAGGTAGTGCCCCCCGTTGTTGCAGGTAGATGTCCCCCTCTGTTGCCAGGTAGATGTCCCCTCTGTTGCCAGGTAGTGCCCCCCTTGTTGCCAGGTAGATGCCCCCTCTGTTGCCAGGTAGATGCCCCCTCTGTTGCCAGGTAGTGCCCCCTCTGTTAGCCAGGTAGTGCCCCCTCTGTTGCCAGGTAGATGTCCCCTCTGTTGCCAGGTAGTGCCCCCTCTGTTGCCAGGTAGTGCCCCCTTTGTTGCCAGGTAGATGTCCCCTCTGTTGCCAGGTAGTGCCCCCCTCTGTTGCCAGGTAGTGCCCCCTCTGTTAGCCAGGTAGTGCCCCCATCTGTTAGCCAGGTAGTGCCCCCATTGTTGCCAGGTAGTGCCCCTCTGTTTGCCAGGTAGTTGCCCTCTCTGTTAGCCAGGTAGAGCCCCCTAAAGCTAATAAAAATTAAATAATAAAATCCACTTACCTTGCCAGGCTCCTGCAGCGCGGCCGCTCCCGACCGATCTCTTCCGCGGCGCAGGGGGATGTGAGTGCTGCCGCGCGTCACTCCCCTTCTGCCGCGCGACACTTCCCCCTGCGCCGTTGACCTGTATGTACGGCGCACACACCGGCGCCGTACATACAGGGGGAGGGGGAGGAGGGAGCGATCCCTCCTGCCTCCTCCCCGCACAGTGAGACCGCGGGCGGGTGAGGGCGCTGCGGCCGCTGCAACCCGCCTGTAGGAGCGGTCCCGCGGCGCAAGAGTAGCGCACCAGCGCTACTCTTGCGCCGCGGTTAATTTAAAGGACCCCCGCCGCCTGCAGGCGGCGGGAGGAATGCCAACTCCCCCGGGAGGGCGGAGGGGGCCCCAAATAGCGGGACCCCCCCGCCAAAAACGGGAGAGTTGGCATGTATGATGTTATGGCTCTATGTAGGCACAGTATGTTATGACTCTATGTAGGCACAGTATGTTATGGCTCTATGTAGGCACAGTATGTTATGGCTCTATGTAAGCACAGTATGTTATGGCTCTATGTAAGCACAGTATGGTATGGCTCTATGTAAGCACAGTATGGTACAGCTCTATGTAAGCACAGTATGTTATGGCTCTATGTAAGCACAGTATGGTATGGCTCTATGTAAGCACAGTATGTTATGGCTCTATGTAAGCACAGTATGTTATGGCTCTATGTAAGCACAGTATGTTATGGCTCTATGTAAGCACAGTATGTTATGGCTCTATGTAAGCACAGTATGTTATGGCTCTATGTAAGCACAGTATGTTATGGCTCTATGTAAGCACAGTATGATATGGCTCTATGTAAGCATAGTATGGTCATAGTTGCCAACTTTTGAAAATGAAAAAGCAGGAGATTGAAAAATTTGCATGGACACGCCCATCTTTTTGTGTGTCACACCCCTTCAATAAGCCACACCCACTCCGTCTAACTGCATAATGGCTTTGGAAGAAAGCCAGGTAGATGCCCTTATAGCCAGGTAGTAGCCCTCCATAACCAGGTAGTGCCCCTTACAGGCAGGTAGTTGCCCCCTTTGTTAGCCAGTTAGATGCCCCCCCTTTGTTGTAGCCAGGTAGTTTCCCCCTTCATTAGCCAGGTATTTGCCCCCTTTCATTAGCCAGGTAGTTGCCCCCTTCATTAGCCAGGTAGTTGCCCCCTTCGTTAGCAGGTAGTTGCCCCCATCTTTAGCCAGGTAGTTTCCCCCCTTCATTAGCCAGGTATTAGCCCCCTTTTTTGCCAGGTAGCCCCACTTCTTTAGCCAGGTAGTTGCCCCCTTCATTAGCCAGGTAGTTGCCCCCTTCATTAGCCAGGTAGTTGCCCCCCCTTCATTAGCCAGGTAGGTGCCCCCAACATTAGCCAGATAGTTGTAGCCAGGTAGCCGCCTTCATTAGCCAGGTAGTTTCCCCCTTCATTAGCCAGGTAGTTGCCCTCCTATAGCTAATACAAATAAAATAATAAAAGCCACTTACCTCACCAGGCTCCTTGCAGCACGGCCAGCTCCTGACGATCTCCTCAGCGTCGCAGGGGGAGTGAGTGCAGCCGCGCGTCACTCCCCCTGTGACGCTGATCTGTATGTACAGCGCGCACCAGCGCTGTACATACAGGGGGGGAAGGGAGGAGGGAGCGATCCCTCCTTCCTCCTCCCTGCACAGTGAAACGCACCGGGCGGGTGAGCGGCCGCTGCGGCCGCTTCACCCGCCTGTTGCAGCGGCCCGGCGGCGCCAGGTAAAACGCACCAGCGCTACTCTGGCGCCGCGGCGGGAGGAGTGCCAACTCTGCCGGGAGGGCAGGGGAGGGGGGGGTACCCCATTTAGCGGGACCCCCCCCCCGCCGCAAAAGCGGGATAGTTGGCATGTATGAGTATGGTATGTCCTATGTAAGCACAGTTTTTGTAATGGGTTATGTAAGCACAGTATATTTTTGGCTCTATGTAAGCACAATATATTATGGCTCTATGTAAGCACAGTATATTATGGCTCTATATAAGCACAGTATGGTATGGCTCTATGTAAGCACAATATATTATGGCTCTATATAAGCACAGTATATTATGGCTCTATGAAAGCACAGTATTTTATGGCTCTATATAAGCACAGTATGGTATGGCTCTATGTAAGCACAGTATGGTATGGCTCTATGTAAGCACAGTATGTAATGGCTCTATGTAAGCTAAGTATTTTATGACTCTATGTAAGCACAGTATGTAATGGCTCTATGTAAGCACAGTATGCTATGACACTATGTAGGCACAATATGTCATTACACTATGTAAGCACAATATGTTATGACTCTATGTAAGCACAGTATGTAATGGCTCTATGTAAGCACAGTATGTTATGGCTCTATGTAAGCACAGTATGTTATGGCTCTATGTAAGCACAGTATGGTCATAGTTGCCAACTTTTGAAATTGAAAAAGCAGGAGATCGTAGTGGGCGGCGCGTGTAGCATGGCCACGCCCATCTTTTCGGTGTGCCACGCCCCTTCAAAAAGCCACGCCCACTCAACCTAACTGCATAACGGCTTTGGAAGAAAGCCAAGTAGATGCCCCATCTGTAGCCAAGTAGATACCCCTTCCGAGCCAAGAAAGGCCCCCCCCGTCCCCTAGGTTGGCCAAATTTTGGCCAAATGCCCCCGTCCCGTTTTTGCCCCCCTTTTTAGCCAGGTAAAAAGCCCCCCTTTTTTGCCAGGAGATTCCCCTTTTGGAAGGAAGTGATAAAAATGCCCCCTTGGGGGCCCGGGGAGAGATGCCCCCTTTGTTAGCCAGGAGAGCCCCCTTTTTGTTTTCCTAAGGCCCCCCCCATTTAGCCAGGTATGCCCCCCTTTTCCCCCATTAGGCCGGGGGCCCCCTTTTTTCCGGAGTGCCCCCCTTTCCCCAGGTAGGCCCCTTTGTTGTCAGTAGTTGCCCCCATTGTAGTAGTAGTGCCCTCTTAATGTACCATTAGATGCCCCCTCTGTTCCAGGTAGATCCCCCATTGTATCGGGTATTTCCCCCCTTTGTTTTTAGGTATTCCCCCCATTGTATCAGGAAGGCCCCCTTTGTTTGGGGTTTTCCCCCCAATTAGCCGGGTATGCCCCCTCTGTTGCCAGGTAGACCCCAAATTGTACCCGGGAGAGCCCCCCTTAATACTAATAAAAAAAAAATAAAAGTCACTCACCTTACCCACTCCTCACTTCCGGACCCCCTCCATCTCCTCACGGCGCGGGGGAGTGAGTGCAGCCCCCCGGGCGTCAGTCCCCCCCTCGCCGCGACCGAATTTTCCGCACAAGGGCGTCGACATAAGGGGAGGAGGGACGTCCCCCCCTTGCCCCCCTTTGGCGGCGGCCCTTAAAACCCCCCTTGTGGGAACGGGCCGGGCGGCCCAGAGTGGCGCACCAGCGCTACTCGGGCGCCGCATATTTAAAGACCCCCCTTTTGCCTCTGGCGGGGGATTTCGCCAACTCGGCCGGGATGGGGGGGGGGGGGGCCCCAAAAACGGAGATTGCAAGTATGAGTAGGGTAGGCTCGAAAGAATATTTAGGCCCGGCACGTATGGAGGCTCATTAAGCCCAGTATATTTTGGGTCTAGAAACAGAAATGTTATACCATGTAAGCAAGATTTTAGGCTCATGAAAGCACAGATGTTATGGCTCATGTAAACACATAAATTTTGGTTTAATTAAGAAATAAGTAAACAGCGTGCGGACCGGGCCACCCCCCCTTAGGGGACGCGCCATAAAACCCGGGCGTGCGGGGCGCAGCTAACCCTGCAGACGTGCGGCCAGGAAGGGAGGGGAAAGCGGATTGAAGGTAATCTTAGTACCCCCCCCCCCGCCTTTTAAAAAGCCGAGGGCGCACAGCATCCCACCTTTTCCCCTCCCCTAAGTTTTGGTTTAATGAAGGCAAAGGTAGGTTGTCATGGTGGCCGGGCGGCGGGGTTTTTAAAAATTGGACGGGAGATACGGTGAGGGAGTCATTGGGGGGTATGATTCCCCATTTTTTTTGGAAAATGGTAAATTTGACCTGGCAAGGGGTAGGCCCTTTTGCAGGCCCTGAATCCCTGTAACAAAAGGGGGGAGCCACTTGTATGGTTTAAAAGGCCCCCGAGCGAGTGGAGTACGGCGGGGGAAAAATGGGGGTTTTTGGTTCCCTTCGGGGATTTGGTCCCAGGTCTTGGTTGGTTGGTTTTCCAAAGGGGACCTCACCCCGTCTGGTTGTGGTGTTAACGGAGTAACCTTTACATTAAAAGGGAAGAGTATTTTTTTAAGTTTTATGTTCATATATATATATATTAAAAATGTAAAAATAGTGGCATGGGGGGTTTAATGGTTTACATACCCCAAAACCCGGCCACTTTATTGGTAAAAACCATGCTAGTAACGGTTGGCCCCCCCCTTTTTGCCTTTCCAAACTGCCTCAATTTTCTTGTGGCATAGTTTCCACAAGGTTTTTTCAACGATGTTTTAATTGGGTACCAAGGGCCCAAAGAGGCCAAAAAATATTCCCCACACCATGAAACCACCACCACCACCTAAAACCGTTGATACAACAGGATGGATCCATCTTTCATGTTGTTGACGCCAAATTCGACCCTACCATCCGAATGTCGCAGCAAAAAATCGAGACTCATCAGACCAGGGAAATTTTTTTTCCAAACTTCTAACTGTCCAATTTTGATGAGCTTGGGGAAATTGGAGCCTCAAATTTTTCCTGTTCTTAGCGAAAGGGGGGGCACCCGGGGTTTGGGCTTTCTCTGTGTAGCCCATCTGCCTCAAATTTCGCCGTACTGTGCGTTCAGAGATCCCCTTCTGCCTACCTTGGTTAACGGGTGGCTATTTGAGTCACGTTCCCCCCCCCCCCTTTTTACAGCTCGAACCAGTCTGCCCATTTTCCTTTGACCCTGGGATCAACAAGGGATTTCCCCCACAGGACTGCCGCCACTGGGTGTTTTTTCTTTTTTTCCGGGCCATTTCTGTAAACCCAAAATGGTTTTTTGCGTAAAATCCAGGAATCAGCAGTTCTGAAATACCAAAAACCACCCCCTTTTGGGGACCAAAAACCATGCCACTTCAAAAGCCCTCAAATCACCTTTCTTCCCCAACGATGCTCGTTTTTTAACTGCGGAGATTGTCTTGACCATGTCCCAATGCCTAAAAGCCTAGTTCCGCCATGTGATTGGGTGATTAGAAATTAAGTGTTAACGAGCAGTTGGAAAAGGTGTACCTAATAAAGTGGCCGCTGATGTATATACGTTTTTATATAAATATAATATATAAATAATATATATAAAAATATATAGGTTGTTTTTTTTTTTTTTAGCAAATTTATTTATGTTGTATTTTGTTAAAAAAAATGGGTGCGGGCCATTTTAATTCAATAGTATCAAATGTTTCAAACAAGGGGGCACAGCAGGGAAGGGTAGGTATGGGGACATTGGTTGCGCGATATTGATCAGCGCGCAGTGGGCATGCTCTATTAAGCACAGAAAAGGGATGGGCCCAGTAACACAGTATGGGGATTGCTCATGAACACAGTATGTTTTTGACCATGTAAGCACATAGTTAAAGGCTCAAGTAAGCACAGTATGGTATGGCTCTATGTAAGCACAGTAAAATTTTGGCTCTATGAAAGCACAGTATGGGAGGCCATGTAAGCACAGTATGCTAGGCTCAATAGCACGTATGTAATGGCTCTATGTAAGCCAATATGTTGACTCTATTAAACCAGTATGTTATGCTCTATTTTAGCACATATGTACTGGCTCATGTAAGCACAGATTTATGGCGCATGTAACACAGTATGGATGGGTCTATGTAGGCCAATTTTTTATGGCTCTAGAAGCCATATGTTTTGGGCCCAGAAGTACAGATGGTAGGGTCCATTTAAACAGTAATTTTGGCTCTATTAAGCACAGATTAATGGCCAAAATAAACCAGAGGAAAGGCCTATTAAAGCACATTTCGGTATGGCTTTATGTAACACATAATGGGAACTCTATGTAAGCACAGTAGTTTTTGGCCTATATAAGCACAGTAATTATGGCCAAATTTAACCACAAAAGTTATGGCTCTATGAAAGCACAGTATGTTAAAGACTATTAAGCACAGTAGGTATGGGTCATTAAGCACAGTAAGGGATGGGTCATGTAAGCAAGTATGTTATGACCTAAAGTAGGCACAGTATGGTATGGTCATGTAAACACAGTATTTATGGGGTCTAAGTAAGTAACAGTATGAAGGCTCTTTAAACCGTATGTTTGGCTCTATGTAAGCACGTTGAATGCAAAACAGCCAACTCTCCCCCTTTTGGCGGGGGGGGGTCCGCAAAAAGGGGGCCCCCCCCCCCCACCCCCCGCAGAGTTGGCATTCCCCCGCCGCCAAACAGGCAGCGGGGGTTCTTTTAAATTACCGGGTGCAAGAGTAGCGCTTGCAACTACCGGAACCGCTGGGCCCTCCTAAGGCCGGGGAAGCGGGCCGCAGCACCGCTCCCCCCCGATGAGTCTCACGACTTGTGTGGCCGCAGCCGCACAGTCAGTAGGAGAAGGCAGGGGGGGAACGTTTCCCCCTTTTTTCCCTTCTCCCCCCTGTATGTACAGCGCCGGGTGCCGTACATACAATCAGGTTGCAGGGGTTGGGGCCGCGGGGGCTGAACTCACTCCCCCGCGACGCTGGGGGGAGATCATCCCGGAGCTGGAGGGGTTGCTGGGAGCCTGGTGAGTTGAGAGTTTTTATTACTTTTTTGTTTTAGCACTGGGGCAAAAGCTGGCTACTGGGGGGCAAAAAGGCGGGTATGGGGGCAATGGGCTGGCTACTGGAGTGATACCCTGGGTACCCGGGGGGAATCCTGGCTACTGGGGCAACCCGGCTACTGGGGCAATCCTGGGAAGGGCAATACCCCGGGTACTGGGGGCAATACCGGGTACTGGGGCAATGCCTGGCAACTGGGGGGCAATGCCTGGCTACGGGGCCCAAACCGGGCTACTTGGGGCAATGCTGGGTACTGGGCAATGCCCGGCTACTGGTGCAATCCTGGGTACTGGGGCAAAATTTCCTGGCTACGGGGACAAAACCTGGGGTACGGGGGCAAAGCCTGGCACAAAGGGTCCACTACCTGGCTACATAGGGGGGACTACCTGGCTACTATAGGGGGCACTACCTGATTCCAAAAGGGGCTACTACCCGGCTACTAAGGGGGCTACTGCCGGCTATTAGGGGTCATTGCCCTGGCTATTAGGGGGGCCCCCCAAACCCACTATAAGGGGCATCACCTGGGTATTAGGGGCTACACCGCTAAAGGCACACCTGGAAAGGGGGGCTCCCTTTTTCCGGCTTTTCTTCCAGACGTTATGTATTTTTGGTGGATGGGTTGGGCTTTCTAAAGGGGGAAGGGGACACCAACAAGATGGGCGGGCGCCCCCTCTTTTTCCCCCCCCTTTTTTTTTTTTTTTTTTTTTTTTTTTTTTTTTTTTTTTTTTTTCCCCCCCCAAAAAATTTTTTTTTTTTTCCACTTTCAAAAATGGCAACTATGAAATAAATGGCCTATTAAGCACAGTATTTTTAAAGGCCTATGAAAGGGCACAGTAATGTTATGAAAATTAATGTAAGCAAAACTATGGAAAGGGCTCTATGAAAGCAAAATTTAATATGGTTTCCTTGTAAGCACAGAAATATTTTTTGGCTCTATATAACCACATTTAATGGTATGGCTTAAAAAAACCCACAATATATTATGGCCCCTTCAGTTTTTAAGCACAGTATTTTAAGGCCCTATGAAAGCAAGTAGGGAAATGGCTCTATGTAAGCACAGTATTTTATGGCTCTATTAACAATATGTAATGGCTAAAGGGTCGCCCCAGTATATTAGGGGCTCTATTTAAGCAAAAGTAAATTATGGTTCTAGTCACATTTTAATTTTTTGGCCAAATGTAAATACAGAAATGGAAAGGCTCTAGTAACCCACACTATATTATGGCTCTTTTGAAAGCACAAAATGGTTGTTTCTATGTAAGCACAGTATGTTAGGGGCTCTATAAAAAGCACAGAAATGGTACAGCTCTAAAAACAGGGTTTAGGGGTTGGCCCCTATGAAAGCACAGTATATATGGCTCTAGGGTAAGCACAATATATTTTTTGCCCCTTTTGTAAGCAAAATTTATGTAAGGCCTATGAAAACCCCATTATAGAAATTGGCCTTATAACACAGTAGGGTATGGCTCTATGAAAACACAGAAATATATGGCTCTATTTTAAGGGCACAGTATTTTAGGGCTCTATGTAAGCACAGTATGTAAGGGCTCTAAAATAACACAGAAAAGGGGTTATGGCTCTTTAAGCACAGAAAGGAAAGGGTCAATGAAAGGGCATAGAAAATTTTAAATGGCTCAATGTAAGCAAAGTATATTAGGCTCTATGTAAGCACAGTACAAGGCTCCTATTTAAAACAGTAAGTTATGGCTCTATTAAGCATAGAAAGCAATGGCTCTATGTAACACAGTAAATTAGGGCCCTCAAAGTAACACAGTTGTAATGGCTCTATGTAAGCACAGAAAGGTTATGGCTAAAATTAAAGGGGGACTTTAATATTATGGCTCTAGTAAGCACATTATGAAATGGCTCTATGTAACCACAGAAGAATGGCTCTTTTTGTAAGTACAGTAGGGTATGACTTTTTGTGAAAACCCACAGTTGGTATGGCTCTTTTAAACCCACAGTATAAAAATGGCTCAGGGAAAGCACAGTATTTTTAAATGGCTCTATGTAAGCACAGAATGTAATGGCTCTATGTAAGCACAGTATGGAAGGGGCTTTTATGTAAGCACAGTAATTATGGCTCTATGTAAGCACAGAATTTTTGGCTCTATTAAGCAAAATTTATGGTAGGCTCAAATGTAAGCACAGTAGGGTATGGCTTTTTTTTAAAGCACAGAAAGGGAAATTGGGCCTATGTAAGCACAGTAGGGTATGGCTCAAAGTAAAAAACATAATTTTTGGTTTCTATTAAGCACAGTTTTGGTTTTGGCCCCTATGTAACACATTATGGTAAGGCCAATGTAAACACAGTATTTTTAGGGCTCTAGAAAAACACAGTATTTTAAATGGCTCTATGTAAGAAACAGTACGGAAATGGCTCTATGAAAAGCACGGGATTTTAAGGTTTCTTTTAAAGCACAGAAATGTTATGGCCCCTATGAAAGCACATTTAAGGTTTTGGCTCTATTAACCCCACAGAATATTATTTGCTCTATGAAAGGGCACAGTAGGAAATGGCTCTATTTTAAAAAAGGGTTAAATAAGCTCTATGAAACACAGTTTTTATGGCTCAAGGGTAAGCAAAGTAGGGAAAAATGGCCAATGTAAGCACAGTATATTATGGCTCTGTGTAAGCACAGTATTTTATGGCTCAATGGGGTCCAAAATGTGCCCCCCCAGCTGAAAACCCCTCTTTATGGCTGAACTGGAAGGAGCGTTTTACCCCCACCTTTCACCACCAAAACCCCGATGTTTCCTTCCCCTTACATCAATGATTCATTGTCATCTGGACGCGGGGGAGGAGGCCCTAATTCAAAATTTCCCTAATGAAATTCAATAAAATTCCACCCCCCCCATCAGCCTTTTAAAATTACCCATTCATAGAGCAAAAACCCCTTCTTTTTGGATACTACAATACACCCTCAAAGACCCCACGGCTACCCCACATCAGTGTACCACAAAAAACCCCCAGAAAAGAACGGCCCCAACCCAGAAGTGACAACTTCCACCCTAAGCACACAAAACAATCCAATTTTAATTTCAGCCAGGGTATACAATACAATCGTATTTGCTCCGACAAAAACAGACCCCGGAAAAAAACCAAACCCCTCCTGGAACTGAGGGCAAAATTTCCCCCAAAAGGGGTACAGGCCAAAATGACGGACAATTTAAATCAGCAAAGCGGCCGCCATAACAGAGACTGTCCCGCCACATACAAAGAAAACCCAGAAGGAAGAACGATTTCCCCTATTATAACCTACAAAACCCCCCGCCCTTTGGAAAATCCTACAAAAAGTTTGCCAAAAGGGAACTTCAAACCCGTAAATACAAAGGGACAATTAAACCCAAAAACCCTATTTTCCCCTTTCCCCCCCTCCCTTTCCCCTTTCGGCAAACCCCCAAACCTGTGGCGTATTTTTTGTCCAATTGCCCTGAAGGCCCCAACAAAAATGGGGACCTCAACCCCCCCTGCAGAACAGGGGCAAGACCTGGGAGGGACAAACCACACTGCTGACAGTGTAAACCCGTCCCAACCCCGTCCCCGCAGGTGCACAGAATTAGGGGGACATTTTCCTGCAGGTCTAGCAATGTGGTTTATCTGATCATATGTGCGCAATGCCCGACCACAGGCCTTTATGTGGGGGAAACAGGAACAGAGACTCACCCACGCTTTGAACTCACACGAGATCACTATTAATAACAGCAGAACTGATCTTCCAGTGGCACACACTTCTCCAGAGAGGACCACTGTATTGAAGAATCTGAAGATCATGGTTTTAATGGACACTTTAAGACGCAGAGGGAGAGAAAGGAAGGGGAATTTAAATTAATGCAAAAATTTCAGACTCTGCAAATGGGCTAAATATTCTTGCCAGCTTTATGTCAAACATGTGTGAACTGTGATGGCCACAAATTTCACCCGATGGCTACGAGATAAGAGCAGAATTACTGACCCCAATCGTCATGCCTCACAAGTTTCCAGATGATTGCTTGACCTGTTGTAAATTACTTCTCTACTTATAATTGCATTTTGTTATTTTTAAGAATTCTAAAAATCCTTTGAAGATTCCATGTCTTTTGTGTATAAAAAGTCTGTGAATTTTCAATTTCTTGTAAAACATCTGTCTGAAGAAGAGAGCTAGTACTCTCGAAAGCTCACCATCAAATATACTCAGTTAGCCTCTAAAAGGTATCGCCTGATTTCTTCACTCTTCAGGTAATGCTCCAGCAATTGTTGGGAATCACATCCATATACATGATAGAGTTTGTGATTACTGGAATCCATGGTCTAATCTTATCTCACAGATGGGGGAACTGCCCCTACACTGGAGCTCAAGGGCTTTATAAAATCACTAGGAAGCAGTTTTACAAAGTATGTTCATAAAAATTTACTGATAATATCTTTGATTTATGTTATCTGTCGGCCATAGGATAAGTGGATAGAAAAATATTAATAATCTTCAAATAAACAACTCCGTATTACTGTTAAAGCGACAATGGAAAATCCCAGAAACTTGACTAATTCTCTTTCTGCATTGGATTTAAAAAAATTCATATGTTTCGACTATGCAATAAGGACTGAAGAAGTGATTTTAACCCTTTTCCCCCACAGGGGTATCATTTTTATGGTTCTTTATTTTTTCCCCTTCCTGCCTTCCAAAAGCCATACTTTTTTATTGTTCTATCTACGTAGACATATGAGGGCTTTTCTTTTACACAAGATTTACTTTTTAATGGTGTCATTGACAGCACCATAAAATGTTGACAACAACATTTTTAAGTGGGGTGAAATGTGAACAAAACATGCTTGCACCATTTTTGCAGGTATTTGTTTTATTTTGTTCAATCTTCATTATAATTGATGTATTTCCTTTATTCTGCATGTTTAGAATAATTCCAGTGATACCAAATATGAAGGGTTTTCTTTCTTTTTGTAATTTTTTAAACATGAAAGTTCTCTATTTCTTAAATTTTCTCTGCAGCTTTTTAGTTTTTCCACTTATGGACCTAAGTGAGAGCTCATTTTTTGTGAGTTGAAGTGTGGTTTTTATTGTGACTTTTTCATCAATTTTATTACAATAACCCACAATTTTGTTGTTTGGCATTTTTTATTTTATGGTGTTCAAAATACAGGATAAATTATATTATAGGTTAATAAGCTGGAATTTTACGGAAGCAGCAAAGATAATTATGTGTAACTTATTATTTAATTTGTAAATTGTTTTTACTTATATAAAACTATACCACTCGGGTGCTTGAAACCTTCTACACCCTATTATTAGAGATGAGCGAACAGTAAAATGTTCGAGTCGAAATTCGAACAGTTTGAGGTTTTATTCGAACTCGAAACCCCTTTAAAGTTAATGGGAGAAGATGGTCGGGTTAATTTTTATTCCTAACAAGGTGAGGAGAAGCTGTAATTACCATCCATAACAACTGGAACAACTTATTAAAAAAATATGGCCCTAGGAGTGACAGAAAAAAATTGAGAGGCTAAAATACTTAATTCCTTTCAATGGCTAACTGAAAAGATGAGGACAGCTTCCAAGCAGGGGCATAGCTATGAAAGGTGCACACATATTCCAATATTAGCAGCACACTATTAATTAAAAAACTATCAAACGGCACATAGGAATTTTTGAAAAAGCATTTCTGCTACTTAGAATATATGAAACATTTTTGAAGTTCTTAGTTCACATTTGTGATCAAAACTGCTTAATCCCACCTCCCAATCAGCAAGGGGACCTATAAAAGGTGCAACAGTAGCAGCTGCTACTGGGCCCTGCATCCTGAGGTTGCCCAAATGCCTCTTTGACACATAAAAAGACATCGGTATTGGAAATGGCAGGAAGCCCATTTCACTTTTTGCACCAGGGCCCAAGAACATCAAGGTACGCCACTGCTTGCATGCTTTGTACATGTGATATATGTGGTGACAGCAAGAACACCCCAACGGGGAACATGAAGGTTCAGCTGGCAGGGGCGTAGTTATAGGGGATGCAGCAGTAGCTGCCGCTACGGAGCCCTGCATCCTGAGGCGGCCCAAAAGCCCCTTTAACACAGAAGAAGACACTGGTATTGGAAATGGCATATTTGGAGTAATCTGTAAATTGGGTCCTGACATTCGGCCCGTGCTTGCTTCAGGTTGGACTGATGATCATGATGACATTTGTGGCCATGACTGAGAGGAAGAGGAGGTAAAATCGTTGGATGCAGGGTCTGATAACCACTGAAGAACAGATTGGTGACACTGTTCAGTAATGAGATGCACAGGAAACTGAGCAAGAGATGACAGGCCTCATGGTCCTGTGAATGACAATGTGCTCACTTGTGTGTTGTCTGGAGCACTGGAAGGAGCCCCTTATCTTGTACCTCTATCTCCAATTCCTACACCCCTTCTTGCTTGCTTACTACCTCTAGTTCTTACCATGTTCAAAAGCTAAATATTATAGCTCTGCATGTGGCACACGATATAAGTAAGAAAAAAGAGAAAAATGTATATATATGTGGAACACAATAACGCAGGGGTATATTTCAGCATTATGTGGACTTAAAATCTGACAAAATTACACTTTTTGGCGTTGAGTAATATTTAGCAACAGAGAGAACTCTATTTCCTGGACATATATCTGTATAACAATAACAGAAGGTATATTTGAAAGGTATTTCACCCCCAAAACTGCCAAAAATTAACCTTTCTCCACTCAGAATAATTTTCACCAACCAACCACTATTTAAATTATATTTCTTTGTATAGGAGAATTGGAGACAGTGTGTTATAAAATGATATCACCCCAATACTGCAAAAACTGAACTTATGAGCACTGAGTATGATTTAGCAAATCCAAGCACTCTGTATAATATATATCTATGTATGTAAGAGTTAGGCGTTATGCAAACCTTCAAATGTCGCCAAATAACAGCTTCTGGGTGTGGGAAAGATGCAGCCAGCAATATAAAACTCCCTAACTATTGTTGTCTATTGAGACGAAAATGGTATGTAACCAAGTTTTGATTCCCTAAGCTTGCTGCACACCCCCTAACTAACTACCTAACTATCTAAATAGCAGCTTTTCCTGTCTAAAATCGGCGTTCAGAATGCAATACAGTGAAAAATATATATAACATGGTCAAGTGATATTTTAGCAGCCAATGAGAGCCCTACACCTCAGCGAAGACATTTTTGAAACTTCTCTGTGCTCTGCACTGATTGGATGCAGAAAGTCCAGAAAGGCGTCAAAAACTATTACAATGGCGTGTATAGTGCCAAGTTGAACTTGAACCTTTACTCGAACGAACAGTAAAATGTTCGAGTTAGAGAAAATTGAGATGTTCGACTCCAACTTAACTTTTCTCAAACTATTTGATCAACACTACTGACCAGAAGTAAGGACAGGAAATTGCTTAATTAGCCAGAGGTCACAGATGTTATGGGAGTCTAAAATATCTATTTATCAATGACCAAGCTTTAAAATTTCCATTATAATTTAATCATGTTACGATATAAAATTTCGTCAACAGTCTGTAAGATATAGAAAAGTGCAGGTACGTATCAAACGACAGTATAGTCCATTTTTCTGCGAGGCATAGCGATGAGGATAAGCTGGAGGACGCAAGCCGCCCGCACATCTGTCTGACGTTTCGAAGACTGGCTTCTTATTTAAGCTGTCATCTAGCGGCCATGTGCTGATTAGCAACCCAAGGGTTCTTGATTGGCTGACTAGGTCATCCACTTCCTCCCAGATGACATCTGACAACCCCAGCCAAGAGTCGGTGGGAACATCAGACACAACCCTTAGTTGGCATGGCCCGGGAGCGGGTCAGCGGCTCTCACCTGTCCTCAACCCGCCTCTGTCCCATCCGGTTCCCTCAGCCAGAGATCTACTATGTGGTCGGGGCTCATCGCCACTATATAGCGAGGATGAACAATTTGAGGAGGGCAGTCAGCAGCTACTTGACAGCGAAGAAATGGGGCCAAAATGGGGCCAAAGTATAGATGTGAAGAGTGGCATGGGAGGTCATGTTGTGAGGGGTCAGCCTCTGCATACCAAGACCGGTGATGAGGACAGCAGTGACAATGAAAGACAAATAGATGATGATGTAGCCGACCGCACTTGGGAGCCGGGTGAGGCAAGGGCTTCATCATCATCAGGAGGGCGTCAGCTTGCGCGTCAGGCAGCGGCGCAGCCAGCAAGTGGGTTGTGTGGCCGTGCGTCAGCAGGATAGCAGCAGTGTGAGGTCGGGAGCCAAGCGGCCACGGGGTAAAAAACCCGCTTTGCAGGTCCAAGTAAGTAGCGGCACAAGGGCTCAGCGAGGCACAGGGGCTCAGCGAGGCAGCGGCAGTAGTCACTCAGTGCGGAGCGTTGGCGGTAAAATCCGATACTCGGCGGTGTTGCAGTTTTTTGCTAAGACACTGGAGGAGCTGAATATGGGTATATGTAGAATCTGTGGGCAGAAAGTGAAGCGTGGCCAGGGAGCTAACGTTGGCACCACGGCCCTGCGTCAACACATGCAGCGTCACCATCCGGTGGCCTGGGAGAAACGTGGCTCAGATGTGGTGGTTCATCCTGCCGCCGCAGCAGCAGCTGCGGTCAGTGGCACGCATGCCATTGCAGCCAGTCAAGGCTCCACCACCTCTGCAGAAGGGAGCTGTTTCTCTTTGACATCATCCCGGTCCAGATGCTTCTGCTCCTCACTACTCATGGAGCCAGCAGTCGTTCAGCGAGGCGATTGCAAAGAGACAACAGTATGCGTCCAACCATCCTAAGGTGCAGCAGCTGACTGTGCTCCTGTCCAAGTTGTTGGTACTGCAGTCCCTCCCTTTCCAAATGGTGGACTCTATACCATTCAGAGAACTAATGGCTTGTGCCGAGCCGAGATGGAGAGTTCCAAGCCGTAATTTATTTTCCAAAAAGGCAGTACCAGCACTTCATAAATATGTAGAACAGAAGGTGGGCCAGTCCTTGAGCTTATCAGTTTGTTCCAAGGTGCACGGCAGCGCGCTGGAGCTGTAACTACGGTCAGGGCCAGTACATGTCCTTTACGGCCCACTGGGTGAATGTGCTTCCGGCCCAGGCACACCAACAACCTGGACAGGAGATGCCGCTTTCTCCTCCAGGTTGTCAAACTGCGGCTCCTGCGCCAATGTCCGCCTCCTCCTCCTCCACCACCACCACCATCTCAGCCTCCACAAGTACTGCTCCATCATACCACATGTGTAGGGCACTGCGGTGTCACGCAGATATACACTTGCCTTGCCTCGGCGAACAAAGTCACACAGAGGAGGAACTGCTCCGCGTCATGCAGCAAGAAATCGATGTGTGGCTTTCTCCGCGCCAACTGCAAATCGGAACCATGGTGACGGACAATGGGAGGAACATGGTGTCCGCGCTGCACCGAGAAGGGATGGTCCATGCGTCCTGCATGCCGCATGTGTTCAATCTGGTTGTGAAAAGGTTCCTAAAGTCTTCCACCGATCTTCAGAAGATTCTGAAAATGGCCAGGAAACTGTGCATGCACTTCATCCATTCCTACAAAGCGAGGAAAACCCTCCTCGAGTTGCAGCGGCAGAACGGCCTCCCCCAGCACACTCTGATATGCGATGTTTCCACCCGTTGGAATTCCAGCCTGCACATGTTGGACCGACTGTATGAAAAAAGAAAAGCCATTAACGATTTTTTGATGATCCAGGCGGACAGGAGTACTCCCCTGTGTAACTTTGATGTCAGCCAGTGGCAGCTCATGCGTGACACCTGCCGTTTGTTGAGGCAATTCGAGGAGGCCACGTTATTTGTCAGTCACCAGGACTACGGAATGAATAACGTCATTCCACTGCTTCATATCCTAGAACGGATACTGAAAAATCTGTCTGGGCAGGGGACTGGAGACGTGGCGACTACATCTCGCGGCCACATGAGTCCGGTGGGGACTGAAATGGAGGAGGAAGAGGACATTGGAGCAGAAGCATTGTCTGGTGAAATGAGTGGATTTTCTACCCAGGTGACAAGAGAGGAGGAGCAGGAGAAGCTGGAGGAGGTAGATGGAGATGAGGAAGACGAGGCAGATGACCCGCAAGCACCATGGCAGTATACAGTGGAGATGGAGGCAGGAAGCCCCTCGGAGTCACTTGTGCAGATGGCCCGCAGCATGCTGATTTGCCTGGCTAGTGACAGCCGAATAGTCAGCATCCGGCAGAGGGATGACTTCTGGCTCTCCACCCTATTGGACCCTCGCTACCGGTCCAAAATGGGAGCCTTTTTCCCAGCTATTGAGAGGGAGGACAAACTCAAATACTATAGGGAAATCCTCCGTAGTCAGTTGGCCGCTGCCTATGTGCGGCATTGTCCCTCCTCTGACAGGTCTGACCGGGGGGTTCTTCAGCGCTCACGTACTACTGCCGCGGCTGCCGGGAGAGGGTGGGGGGGTCTGAGCAGTACCAGCTCCATCAGCAGCAACCTAAGTCTGGAGTCACTGAGGAGCAGCTTCCTTCACCCGCCTAGTGAGTAGGGCAGACGCCAGCAGCAGCAGCAGCAGCAGCAGAACCTGGAGCAGACCCTGAACCAACAGGTTGTGGCCTACTTGGACAGCACTCTGCCACCTCAGTTAGAAGATCCGCTGGACTACTGGGCAGCCAAACTGGATGTGTGGCCACAACTTGCCGAGTTTGCAGTGGAGAAGCTGTCCTGCCCAGCCAGTAGTGTGGCATCAGAGCGGGTGTTCAGTGCGGCGGGGGCCATCGTTTACCCCAAGGAGAACCCGCTTGTCCACGGGAAATGTGGAACAACTGACCTTTGTCAAGATGAATCAGGCGTGGATCGGCCAGGATTTCCACACACCAATGCCTTAGGCATCAGACTACAGCAGCCATGACGCCTCACCCAAACTGTGAGAAATGAGACTGGGTTCAAACTACCTGCTTCAGCCACTAATCCGACGCCGCCCCCCGCCTGATCCCACATATCTGCTGACAGTTTCTCCATCTGCCACCAACCATCTTTACCAGGGACTGGTATTGCCACCTACCTCCACACTCTGTCATTGTGCCACTGTCTGACCTCATGCTGCTGCTGTTGCAGGTGCCGTGACATCCACACTGTGTCATTGTGCCACTCTCTGACCTCATGCTGCTGCTGTTGCTCCTGCCGCCGTCACCTCCACTCTCTGTCATTGTGCCACTCTGTGGCCTACTCCAGTTTTTGCCACCTGCAGAATGTCATTGTGCCACTGTCTGACCTCATGCTGCTGTTGTTGCTGGTGCCATGACATCCACACTGTGTCATTGTGCCACTGTCTGACCTCATGCTGCTGCTGCCGTGACCTACACACTGTGTCATTGTGCCACTGTCTGACCTCATGCTGCTGCTATAGCTGCTGCCGTGACCTACACACTGTGTCATTGTGCCACTGTCTGCCCTCATGCTGCTGCTGTTGCTGGTGCCGTGACATCCACACTGTGTCATTGTGCCACTCTCTGACCTCATGCTGCTGCTGTTGCTCCTGCCGCTGTCACCTCCACTCTCTGTCATTGTGCCACTCTGTGGCCTACTCCAGTTTTTGCCACCTCCAGAATGTCATTGTGCCACTGTCTGACCTCATGCTGCTGTTGTTGCTGGTGCCATGACATCCACACTGTGTCATTGTGCCACTGTCTGACCTCATGCTGCTGCTGCCATGACCTACACACTGTGTCATTGTGCCACTATCTGACCTCATGCTGCTGCTGTAGCTGCTGCCGTGACCTACACACTGTGTCATTGTGCCACTGTCTGACCTCATGCTGCTGCTGTGACTGATGCTGTGACCTACACACTGTGTCATTGTGCCACTGTCTGACCTCATGCTGCTGCTGTGGCTGCTGCCGTGACCTACACACTGTGTCATTGTGCCACTGTCTGACCTCATGCTGCTGCTGTGGCTGATGCCGTGACCTACACACTGTGTCATTGTGCCACTGTCTGACCTCATGCTGCTGCTGTGGCTGCTGCCGTGACCTACACACTGTGTCATTGTGCCACTGTCTGACCTCATGCTGCTGCTGTGGCTGCTGCCATGACCTCCACACTGTGTCATTGTGCCACTCTGTGGCCTACTCCTTTTTTTGCCACCTCTAGAATGTCACCGTGCCACTGTCTGACCTCATGCTGTTGCTGTGGCTGCTGCCGTAACCTCCACACTGTGTCATAGTGCCACTCTGTGGCCTACTCCTGTTTTTGCCACCTCCAGAATGTCATTGTGCCACTCTCTGACCTCATGCTGCTGTGGCTGCCGCCATCACTTCCACACTCTGTCACTGATGTTGCCAGTCATGCCAGCTTTCTCTGGCATGACTTTATCAGGCTCCATTCCCCCTTCAGTTTTTTGGTCAGTTTTGCCCTCTTAAGTGCCCAGGGAATTTTATAGTGAAGCGATTCTAAGAGCGGCGGCAGACATCTGCGTGTCATACTAAAACACAACATTGTATGAAGACCAAACCAAGCTCCCTCTGCATATTTAAGCATGGCACAACGTTCTAAAGCACCCTACAGGCTCTGTGCAGCCTGGAAATAGCTGTTTTTTAACGTGATTCATCCCGAAGTAATTAGGAACGAAGTTATTTTTTGTCGAGAAATTCGGCGAAGTGAACGAACCGAATTTCGGGAAATTCGCCCATCTCTAGCAAAGATGCACATGATGAGAACATTATTCTCCCATTATGCAAATCACTGGTCAGACCACACATGGAATATTGTGTGCAGTTTTGGGCACCAGTGCACAGGAAAGACATTGTAGGGCAACTAAAATAAAAACACTGGGTGGATTACAATACCCAGAAAGATGAGCAAGATTAGGGCTCTTTAGTTTAGATAAAATAAGGCTTGAGGGGACATAATAAATATGTTTAAATATATCAAAGGTCAATATAGAGATCTCTCCCAAGATTTATACCCAGGATTGTATCTAGAATAAGGAGGCATCCTCTACATCTTGAGGAAAGAAAGATTCTACATAAACATAGAAAGGGATTCTTTACTGTAAGAGCAGTGAGACTGTGGAACTCTCTGCCAGGGGAACTTGTCTTAGTGAATTCAGTAGCAGAGTTCAAAAACAGTCTGGATGTATTTTTAGAGTGTAATAATATAACAAATTATAGTGACCGGGATTAATGAGAAGTGTCATTGATCCAGGGATTTATTCCAATTGTCAGATTGGAGTCTGGAAGGAATTTTTTCCCTAAAATTAGGACTATTGGCTTCTACCTCATGGAAGTTTTTGCCTATCTCTGGATCAACACAGTAGGACAACAGGCTGGGCATCTTTCTTTTTCAGCCTTACAAACTATGTAACAATGTAATGTTCTTTAAAATTTATGAACAAATCGCATAAAATAATGATTTCCCTTGTTTCTGGGGCTGATATATAAGAATCAGTCGCAGGGAAAATACAACCTCTAGTACTGACAGTACAGCTTATCTGGGTCTATTAAGCTCCTGCAGTTACCCTTCCCAAGAGATCATGTGACCTTCAGGAAAGAGAAGCAGGAAGGTTAATGACTTTCGGCTGAGTTGTATACATAGTGCTCACAGAGTGCCATTTATGCATTGAGAAGTCATGGATGGAAATAAACAATCCCTGCCTTCTCTCTGGAAAGCCCCACTGTCACTGATAGACAGGCCCTCCCTTCTGCAGCTGCATAATTTCCATAAAACTGCAAGAACACACTGGAACATCCTAGCAAAGTTGTGTTCTGGCTGAATGGACATTTAGGGCCACATGTATGAATCCCGCCGGGTCAGAGCGCACCTTTCCGCCAGTTTTCCGGCGGAATCTGCGCCTGATTTATGTCGGGGCCGGGGCGCGCTCATACATAGCATGTAAAGTCCGCCGCGCCACTACAGAAGTTGTCCCGATGTGTATATAAAACGAATAATAATATGGGGGTAACGAAAAAAAAAATATTAAATCAATAAAATCATGTTTTTTTCTTTATTTTCGTTAGCCAAGGATCAATAGTATGGGGTGCAACGAAAATAAAAAATAAACATGATTTTATTGATTTAATTTTTTTTTTTTGTTCCCCCCATATTATTATTCGTTTTAAAATACACATCGGGACAACTTCGTAGTGTTATAATTTGATTTGGCATGTACAGTTTTATTTCAGATTGCATTAGAAAACCCATAGGAGTGTCGCTCGCCTCCCTTTTGGTCCAAATAACGGCGCCTCTTTTAAACTTAGCCAATCACAGAGCGCGCTCAGAATTTTTTTTCCCATAGAACTCTATGAGAAAGTAGCCGCGCTCTGATTGGCTAAGCTGGACGAGCCTCCGCCGCTTCAACCAATCAGCTCGTTTCTGCCTTTTTACTGAAATTTTGAACTGTCCCCCCCTTTGAATATGATTGGTCAATTTTTCTCCATAGGATTTTATAATGGGAGAAAAAAAATTAATTGTCCGGCTTCCTTTTACATTTTTCCTGGGTGTGGGGTTTACGGGTTTATTTGAAAAGGTGGTATCTATAAAAAATTGAATTATTTTTATTAAATACTTCATGCTCCCAAGGTGGGCCCCGGGCTCGGCGACAAAGCGTTTTTGGGGGTTTAATGTTTAAATTGTAAAAAGGGTTGGCTCTTTATCTGATAATGTTTTACATTAATAAAAAAAATTTTTTTATTAATACTTCATGCCGCAGCGCTGGGGCCCGAATTTCAGAGCGCCCATCTCTCCTAGACTATAATGGGAGAAATAGCTCGCGCTCTGATTGGGGGATAGCCAAGCCCCCCCCTAGCTCAGCCCAAACAACTCTTTCTGTCTTTTTACTGTATTTTGAACTGTCCCGCATTTGTTTTTTGATTGGTCCAAACTTCTCCATAGGATTTAATTGGACTTTGTCTCTCCTATTCTGTTTGGTTATTACTCCTTCCTAGGTTAGAATTGGCAACTGTCGCTCCTATTCGTTTGGGCCCAAACTTCTCCATAGATATAATTGGGTCTTTGTCCTCCTATTCTGATTGGCTGGCTTCTGCCGACCAATGAGAATAGCTTACACAATTTGAATTACTGTATTTCCCGGCAATTCTCTCTATTGCAATTCCTTATGTAGCGCCGGTCTCGGCGACAAACGCGTTGTTCGAGATTTAATTGATTTATGTTTATAGAAGGGTTTGGCTCTTTATCTGATAATGTTTTACATTTAATAAAAATAATTTTTTGATTAATACTTCATGCTGCACGGCGCTGAGTGCCGAGTTTTCCCGTGCCCCATCTCCCCATAAAATTAATGGGGGAGTAGCTCGCGCTTTTGATTGGCTGGGATAGCCAAGCACCCGCTTGCTCAGCCAATCAGCTCTTTTCTATCTTTTTACTGTTTTTGAATTATCCCGCCGTGGATTCTGATTGGTTTTACACTTCTCCATAGACTAGAATGGGTCTTTGTCGTCCTATTCTGATTGGCTGAGCTAGCCGAGACCCCGCTAGCTAAAGCCAATCAGCTCTTTTTCTGTCTTTTTTACTGTATTTTGAATTATCCCATAGGTTTTAATGGTTCACTGTGCTTTCCCATTCTGATTGGCCCATTTAGCCGACCAATGAGAATAGGTTTCAGAATTTGAATTACTGTATTTCCCCGGGAATTTCCAATTCATAAATCTTGATATTGCGCCATTCTTGAGTTTTGGAAAGTGATTTTTTTTTTAAAATATGTTTATTTTTTACTTTTAGCTCTTTTCTGACCCCTGTTTTCGCCTTTATAAAGGCGATTTTTTCAGAATCATACTACTGCTGCACGGAGCGGAGCGCCAAGATTTCTGTCGCGATCTTCTATCTGCTTCCTTGCATGTTCGGATCCTGCTTCACTTCGCTTCTGTCGGAGGATTTAGACCCAAAAAAACCCGGTCTGCCTGTCGGAGCTGCCGAGCGCTGCATTGCGCCTCGCTTTGCCGACTCGCCATCGTACATGCTGTGGAGTTTTCGAGCGCGCCGCGTCCCGCCCCGGAACGCCTACCCCGCGCCCACACCCCCGCCCACTGCCCGCCCCTTCGTGCGGGGCGCAGCTGAAAGTGGCGAACACTGTGCCTAACACTGATCCCCGCGTCCGACAGCGGGATTCCGGCTGGGAGGCGCAGTATACGCCAAAAAACGGGCGAAAAGCCCGATCATACATGTCGCCCTTATAGTCTATGGACAGCTGGTAAGTGGTTTACATGATTACTTCTTAAGGCTTGCAAAACCCCAGAGAACAAATAAGTGGTAAAGATTCCGCCCCAGTAAAGGACACAAACAGTTGAATGGGATATGCTTAACTTTATTACACTATTCTTATGCAGTAAGTAGAGAGCTTAACAACAATGAAAAACAACTATAACAGATCATAAAGATAAACATAATAATACTTTGAAGCTCCCAAATACAAGTAGTTCCCAATATATGTATAAGCTATAACTTAGAATTTTTACACCTTAAAAGAATAAAAATCCTAAAAGGGGGGTTTAAAAATAAAAATAAAAAATAATAATAAAAATTTAATAATAATAATAATAATAAATATTTTTTAAAATTTTACTTTTTTTTTGAGTACCACAAATTTCCCGGGGGCGCTGTACAAACAAAGTATTTTGAAAAAAATAATAGAAAATATGACAAATACAATCCCCAGCACAAAATAAAAACTGATAGAGAAGGAGGGAGGGGACCCTGCCTCGAGAGCATACGATCTAACGGGAAAAGGAGGGGGGACAAAAGGGATGGGGATGAAGATGTTTGTATTTTATCAAAAAAACTTTTTATTTTAAATTTCAAAATGGGTATTAAAAATATATTTTATTTTCCCCCCCTTTCTACCTTTAATTAATGCAGTTTTCTTATACAGAAATGCCATTAAAGAGTAGATTCAAATTATTGGGGTTTGTTTTTTGTAATGCGGGAACCAGGCAGGTCCACCTGAGAAAGTGACCCCTTTTTGTACCCCTGTTTAAACAAAAATTATGGGCCCCCTGCCTCTTCTATCAACTTAGATTTCCATAAACAGGTTATTCACAAGGGGTTTGTTTTAGAGAGGGCGAATCGATTCAAACAATGGGGTTTTTCATTTAAAATTTTTCGGGAAAAAAATTTCCCGGTTCGGAACAAAGTCGAATTTTGGGGGGTACTTGGGGTGAACAAAGTGTGTTTTTAAAATTGATAAAATGGCTCCCGACCCAAAAGGGCGCTACAGGGGGAAAAAAGCACTCTGGGAGGAAGAAGGGAAAAAGCCGGGAGGGACATTTTGCAGAAAAGAAGCCAATAAGAGACCGGCGGGAATTCTGTGACGTCCCCCCCACTAAATAAGTCCGGGGAAACGACTGGGAGCCCACTCCCCTCACGAGCTCATGGGGGAAAGGTGCTGCCGGGCTGGATACTCTTCCCGAAAAAATTTATTTTTTTTTAAAAGCGATTTCTGTGGGGTTTTCTCAGTTTGGGTCCAGAACGGTTCTCTTAATTTTTAATTTCCCCAAATTTTTTTGGGGGGTTTTGGGGATCTAAAATTCCAAAGTGTGGGGTCCACTGCGTGATAAAATTTTCAATTTTCCAAGTGGGATCAAAACCCGGGTTTCCCCTTTTAAAAATTCATTTAAAAAAAAACCACTTTTTTAAACAATACAAATCCCACTTCATTTTGGCCCCTGCTCAATTCTATTGCGAAATTTACACCCAGGGGTTAATTAAGTTTTTGTTTTGCTGGTGTCCCTTAAACCCCAAAAGAAACCTTTTTTCTTTTTCAACGCCCAAAATATAAAAAAATTTTTCCTGTAGCCTTTTCACAAAGAAAAGGTTAAGTTAAAAACTGTATTTTCTTGTTGTGTGGCTAGAAAACAGGGCAATTTTTAACACCTACAAAGCTACTTTTTTTGGGGGGGCCCCCAATTTTTTTTGGCGCCAAATTTTTACCCCCGGGGGTTTAAAATTTAAGCGTTGTTTTGTGGTGTCCCTGCCCCCAAAAAACCATTTTTTTCCCAAACGCCAAAATAAAAAATTTTCCCCTGTAGCCTAATTCCCCAAGCAAAGGTTAATTCCCAACTGTATCTCTTGTTTGTGTCTTGGGAAACACCAATTGTAACACGAACAAAGCTACTATTTTGTGGGGGCTAAATTTTCTATTGGCAATTTACATCCGGGGTTTAAATTTTAACTTTGGGTTTTGCGGGTTTGCTGACAAAAATAAACCTTTCTTTTTCAACCCCAAAAAAAATTTTACTTTTTTTCCTTGTAGCCTAATTCATGCCCTAAAAGGTTAATTAAGCCTGTTTGTGCTTTTCCCAATTTAGAAAAAACACACAGTTTTTTTAAAGGGACACATACAAAAAAATTTTTTCCCGGGCCCCATTTTTTGGAGCGCAATTTATACCCAAAAAAGGTTCCCCAAGCCTTGGTTTAAATTGGGTTCTTTTTGGATTTCCAAAAAACGGGGTTTTATTTTTTATCATATACAGATTTTCCACCTCAAACAGTTCTGTACATTTTAGAAAAAAAACAGAATTTTCAGCAGTAAGGGGGGCGGGCTCTGCCCCTTTCGAGGGGGCATGGCAAAAACCTTTCCCGGGGAAAAACAGGCCCGGGTCCGCAGCACCGCAAGGGGACGTCCCCAGCAGGGGTAAACTCGGGGGGGGGGCCCAAATGCCGCGGGCCCATCTGGGGGGGCCCGGTGTTTGTTCAGAAACCCAAAGGGGTTTTTAAATTGGCTGACGGGGTCATCCTTTTTCCTCCCGGGAAGACATCTGAAAACCCCCACCAAGGGTCAGGGGGGGAAACCTAAACACAAAAACCCAAATTAGTTGGCAGGGCCCCCGGGAGCGGGTCCAGCGGGCCCTACCTGCCCCTTCGGGGGCCCTTCTCTTTTCCCCAATCCGGTTCCCTAGCCAAGATCTACTATGTGGCCCCGGGGCTAAAGCCCCCACTATATGCAAAGGGATGAAAAATTTGAGGGGGGCAGTCAGCGCTACTTGGCAGCGAAGAAATGGGGCCAAAAACCCCCCTGCTTCTTGCAGTAGGCGGAAAAAGTATAAAATTTGGGGGATTTTGGAATGGGGGGTTAAATTGTTGTAAGGGGTCAGCCTCGGTTTGATGAGGAAAAGCAGTGACGTTTGAAACCAAATAGATAAAGATGAAACCCGGGACGGCACTTGGGGGGGCCGGGTGGGGCAAGGGGCTTCATCATAAATCAGGAGAAGAGGGCGTCAGCTTGGGGCGCCCGGGCAGCAGTGAACCCAGAAAGGGGGTCGTGTGGCCGGAGTCACCCAGGATAGCAGCAGTGTGGGGGGGGGACCCAAAGGGGGCCACGGGGGAAAAAAAACCCCGCTTCGCAGGTCCAAGACAGAAACCCACCACAGGGGTCAGTGGGGGCAGCGGCGGGGCCAAGTATTCACTCAGTCCCGGAGCTTTTGCCCGGAAAAATTTTCCCGATACTCGGGGGGGTTTTTTGGACATTTCCCTTTCCCTAAGCACCGGAGGAGGGAATGGGTAAAATGTAAAAATCTGTGGGCGGGAAAGTGAACCCGGGCCCAGGGAGCTAACGTTGGAAACCAGGGCCCCGGGGCGTAAATCAATGCAGCTAAACCAACCGGTGGGCCTGGGGAAAACGTGGTTTCCAGTGGGGTTGGTCCTTTCCTCCCGGGCCGAAAGGCAACAGCAGCAAGAAAAAAGGGCCCAGGGGCACGTTTCCCATTGCAGCCAGTAAAGGGCCCCTCCCCCCACCTTGCAAAAAGGATTGTTTCTGTTTGACATATCACCCCGGTCCAGATGCCCCTGTCCGGGGGTTTACTCATGGGGCGCCAGCGGGCCCGTTCACGAGGCGATTAAAAAAAAGACAACAGAAAGGCCCAAACCCATCCTAAGGTGCATCAGCTGACCGGGGCCCTGTCCAATTTGGGTTGGGTTTACTGAGTCCCTTCCCTTTCCAAATGGGGGACTCTGCACCGTTCTGCTTTTTGCCGACCCTAAAAGGGAATTTTCCAACCCCTTTAATTTTTCTTTTCCAAAAAGGCAGTAAAAAGCATTTCCCTAAATTTTGTAAAAACAGAAGGGGGGGGTCAGCCCTTGGGGCTTATCGGTTTGTTCCAAGGTGCACGGCACCCGGGGGACTTTGGGAGCTGTAATTTAACGGTCGGGGCCAAAGAAACTTTCCCTTTTAAAAGGGCCCAAAGGGGTTGAATGCGTTTCCCCAACCCCCGGCCCCAAAAACTTGGCCCGGAGACCCCCCTTTTTCCCCCTCCTCCACGTTGTCAAACTGCTCCCACCGGCCCAAATTTTTCCCCGCCTCCCCCTCCTCCACCACCACCCCCAATCTAACCCTCCACAATTTCCGGTTTCCATCATACCACATGTGTAGGGAAAAGGGGGCCGGTGTCACCGCTTTTTAAACACTTGCCTTGCCTGGGCGAACCGAAGTACACGAGGAGGAACTGCTCCGCGTCTTTGCAGAAAAGAAAATCGTTTGTGTGGGCTTTCTCCGCCCCAATTTCCCCAAATGGGAAACCCATGGTGACGGAAAATTTGGGGAACATGGGTCCGCGCTGAAACCGAGGGGGGGATGGTCCATGGCCCTGAGGGCGAAACGTTTTTTAAATCTGGTTGTGAAAAGGTTCCTAAAGTTTTTCCACCAAACCTTCAGAAAAATTCGAAAAGGGCCAGGAAAACTGGGGGCATGCACTTTAAACCATTCGTACAAACCAGGAACCCCCCCTTCCCGAGTTGAGGCGGCAAAAACGGCCCCCCCCAACCCACTCTGATATCCCATTTTTTTCCCCCCGGGGGGAAATTTCCACCTGCAAATTTTTGGCCACGGAAGAACAGGGGGAAAAAGCCTTAAAGGGATTGTTTTGATGATCCAGGCAGACAGAAAGTCCCCCCCCTGTGTAACTTTGATGTCAGCCAGTGGACTAAAGGGCCGGGGACACCTGCCGTTTTTTTGGGGCCCATTTGAGGGGGGGCGACGTTATTTGTCAGTCGCCGGGGGACTACGGGATGAAAAACGTCTTTTCCACTGCTTCATGCCCTTTGGAAAAGGGATGGGGAAAAAATTGCCTGGGCGGGGGACGGGGAACTTGGCAAACTCATCTGGGGCCCCACAGATTCCGGGGGGGGCCCTGAAATGGAGGAGGAGGAGGAGGAAAATTGGAGCAGAAGCTTTGTCGGGTTTGAAATAGGGGGGCTTATACAGGGGAAAATTGGAGGCGGGAAAGGGCCCCCGGATCATTTGGGGCAGATGGACCCGAAAGCTTTGCTTATTTGCCGGGCTGTGACAGTTTAAAATATGCCCCGGGGGGCAGAGGATGACTTCTGCCTCTCCACCCTGGGGGGAACCCCTCGCTACCGGGGCCCCCAAAAGGGGACCCTTTTTTTCCCCAAAAAATTGAGGGGGAAAACAAACTCAAAAAACAAATGGGGAAAACCCCTCCAAAAAAAAAAAAAAAAAAAAAAAAAAAAAAAAAAAAAAAAAAAAAAAAAATCATTTTGGCCGCTGCCAAATTGCGGCATCGTCCCCCCCTGCAGGTCGGGCCCGGGGGGGTTTCCCGCCTCCGGGCACTCAACGTCCTGCCCCGGGCTGCTGGGGGAAAGGGTTTGGTGGGGAAAGGACAGTACCAGCTCCATCAGTAGTAACCTAATTTGGGGTACTGTTTTGAGCAGCTTTTTTCCCCACCCCCGCCCCTAGGGGGAAAGGGCCCGTCCCCAAAGCAGCAGCGGGCAGGGGAAAACCTGGGGGCAGTCCCTCCCCAACAGGTTTGTGGCCCTATTTGGACACACGGGGCCACCTCAGTTAGAAGATCCGTGGGACTACGGGGGCAGCCAAACGGATGTGTGGGCCGCAACTTGCCGTTTTCAGTGGAAAAGCTGTCCGGGCCCCCGCCAGTAGTGTGGTTTCAGAGCGGGGGGTTCGTGCGGCGGGGCCATCGTTACCCCCAAGGAAACCCGCTTGTCCAGGGGAAAATGTGGAACGATTTAAATTTTTGTAAAGGAAAAATCAGGCGGGGATCGGCCAGGATTTCCACAAAAACCCAAGGGCCTTTTGGGGCGTCAGCTGGGTTCAAACAAACCGCCTCAGCCACTATTTGATGCCCCCCACCCCGGCCTGTTTGCCACACATCTGCCCCAATTTTTTTATCCATCTGCCTACCAAAATTTTTAACCGGGGGAACTGGTTTTTTGCCACCCCCCTCAACACTTTTGTCATTGTGCCACTCTATGCCCCCTAAAGGCTGTTTGCTGCGGGTTGCTGTTGCCGTGACACCCCACACTGGGGTAAATTGGGGCCAAAGTCTGCCCTAAATGCTTTTGTTGCTGCTGCCATGTCCTCCACCTTTTGTCATTGTGCCACTTCCTGACCTCTTTGCTGTTTTGCCGGCCCTTTTTGACCCCGTTTTCTCTTTCCTTTGTCCCACTCTGTGGTTTCCCCTTTTTGCCCCCTCCAAAAATGTAAATTGTGCCACTCCCGAATATACTGCGCCCCCGTGACCCCACACTGTGTAATTGTGCCACTCGGTGGCCTTTAAATACTTTTTTGGGCCCCCCCCGGGAATGTCATTTTTGGCCCCTGCCTGCCCCTCTTGCTGCGCTGTTTTTGCCCCTCCACACTGGGTGTTTGGGCCCCACCCCTGGGGGCCTAATACTTTTTTGCCACCCCAGAATGTCATTTTTGCCATTTTGGCCGGGACCTCTTTCTGCTGCCCGCCCGTGACCTGCTCTCAGTCATTTGTGCCATTCTGTGGCTTCCTCCTTTTTTTGGGCCACCTCCAAAATTTTTCCTTTGTCCCACTGCCTGCCCTCATGCCTGGGGTTTTGCCCCCCCGCACCCCCCACACTCTGCATAAAGTTGCCCCCCTGAGCTTCAGCGCTTTTTTTCCAGCTTTCGCTGGCTGACTTTATCAGGCAAACACCCCCCGCTTCAGTTTTTGGTCAGTTTTGCCCTCTTAAAGGGGGCCCGGGAAATTTTTTAAAATTTGAACGTTTCCAAAAAGCGGGGCGGAGTCATCTGCGTGTCAAACTAAAACACAACATTGTATAAACCCCCAAAACCAAAGCTCCCCTGCTAGGGTAAGCATGAACAATGTTCTACAGAAAACCCTGAAAGGCTCTGTGCACCCGGGAAAAATAGCTTTTTTTTAAAAACGCGATTTTTGCCAAAGTAATTGGGAAAAAAAAAATTTTTGGGTGGGGAAAATTTCCCTTCGAATTTCCCGGGAATCAAAATTTTTGAGAAATTTCCCGGCTCTTTTTCTATTTTTGCCCTTTACTGGAAATCCTCTTTAGACAAATTAAAAAATTTTTCCCTTTTAATTGCCCAAAATAAAAAGATCAAAGATAAAGCAAAATTACTTTAATTTTAAAAAAAAATATAAAAAACCCCTGAAATGCAAAATAACCTGTGGGTTTTCCTGCTAAACCCAAGTTCCCCTTGTGAGCTAAATTGAACACCCAAGGCCCTTAAAATCAATAAGCCACTCACAGCCGTTTCTCTTTCCTTTAAATTTTTAAACAGAAAATAAATTTAAACAAACCTTTCCCCAAAACTAGAGTTTTTCCTTGGCAAAACCCCACATCATTGTGAGGCAGGGAAAATTTTGTTTTGCCGCTAAAAAAGTTTTTTTTTTTTAAAGTTCCAATTAATTTAAATCCCCCCCCGGGAAATTCAGCAACCTGAAAACTTTTCGAAAAAATCTGATGTAATCATCTTTATCTCTGCAGATATTATCTAGAAACAAAACACTGATGATACAATCTGCTGGAGGTAAGACCATCGGATCTGTTATATTCTCTTTCTCCAGGTCACATTTCATAACATGTTGAACTGCTGACCTCATTTTTTTCTTCTCTGTTCTGTGACTGGTCACTGAAAGAAATAGGAATAAACAAGGTAAATGATTGTCCCACAATCAGCATTAAATTTCTTAATTTGTCTTATTCCTTCTATTCTTGCTTCCTCCCTTTCATCCTCCTTTCTTTATCACCCTCTTCCTTTTATTGCTATATCTTCTTCTATAGGTAGTCGTCTGTCATTTTATGGCTATCTGTTTATTTTATTTGTTTATTCTGCTATTTTGATTTCAACCAAGGGTATAATGTTGGTTCACAACAATGGACGCTGTACTTCACTTTATACTACGTACAATTGGGAGACATTGTAGTATATTTCCTTTGTACAGTTCATTCATTTGTTTTATTCTATTTTCTGTTCCAGAAAAGATGTAACATATCTATGGCCCAATGTGGGTAATACCTCAGCTCTTTGTGTCCCTTTGCCCTTCTGCCTCCTTGATTACCTTATATTTCATTTTTCTTCTCACTGTAACACCCCCTATACCAGTGACCATCTCCCCTATATCCTTTTACTCCTTCTTTCCACAACATACTTTATTCCTTCTTACTTTTCTCATTACTTGTTCTATCTTAAATCATATTCTGCCTTCCTCCTTATTTCCTTTTTCATTTAGCTCCATCATTTTTACTTAGTCTTTGCCAGATGCCTCTCTTCTTCTATTCTATATAATTTTCCCTATCCCTCTCCATTTCTTTTACTTCATTCAGCGCTCCAGCACGCATGTACCATTGAAACCATGCTCTCCATGCATTCCAATGGTCACATGACTTTCTCTATGACCACTTCGGGTTGAGTGCTGCACCACTATCATTACTTCTGGCTTCCCGGAGCGTCTTCATTAGCGGGACACGCTCACGACCAGACAAACTCTGCGTAGCTCGACTCCTCACCTCCCACTATGTACATAGTATTGTATATACTCCACGCTTCTGAGATCATCTTAATGTATAGTATGCCTTGATGTCAGGTCTATACCTACACCTTAATGTATAATCTGCCCTGATATGAGGTGTATACCTATTGTTTATCACACATCTCATCATCTCCTACTCTGATCTCAGGCCTATACCTATGCCCATCTTGCATTGGTTACTACCACTTACTCTTTTACCCCTGTTAGGAATCATCCTCTTGTTTTTATCCTCCATCTTGTATCTGCCTTCCATTTTGTGTATTCACTTATATAAAAACATATTAGCCTACAATATTAGAAGTGTCTCCTATTATACTTGGAATGTGCAGACATTATGAATTCTTTGTTATCTATGTGGGGCCTCTAGAGAAACAAAGAAAGAAATTTCTAGTTTCATATCTCATGTGAGCCCCTTAAGAAAGACATAAATGTCTAATAAATATCTCATGTGGGCGCCTTGAAAAAATGTCAAGTTTTTATGAAGGAAGAAGTTTTAGTTCGTTATCTTGTCTATTTTTAAGATAAGACTAATTGGTAAGTTTTATGTTCTTCTATACTTTGTATGACACTAATTGAAAACTACTAATTTATGATATCTGGGCATTTAGCCAGAAAAAAGGTTTATAACTCAATGCATTGGAAATAAACTTCAGAATTCATTCAGACATACAACTTGTGTGTATGTGTGTTTGTTGTTCTATTCAGGCCTGAATTATGCACTAATTTGAAGCTCTACAACATACAAGGGAACCATTGATTTCCCTATCAAAACCTGGCACCCTATATGTGAGGCTCGAGGAAAGGAGATGACCTGATGACCACCCGGACCCAGAGTTGGAATACGGGAGCTCGTGGAACCACAGATCTACAACAAGTCAGCGCTGACAGGTGATAGCCTTTATCTTACCAACTGTTCTGTGCTTCTAAGAGCTTTTGTTTTCCCGTCCCAGGGTAAAGTAAGCTCTGTCTCCTTTATTGAAACCTTGAGCTTTTTTTTGCAAGAACCTGATAAGAATTTTATGTTGTTTGAGTGTGCTGTTGCTATGTTGATAAATGTATATTTGGGCTGTAGTTAGTTTAACTCTTGGTGTTTCCCTGTATGTTGTGTTTCTCATTTGGATTTTGTGGAAATTGACTAGTCAAATAAACCAGGGAAGTAGGGAACCTTGGAACCCCATAACTGATCTTTAAAAGTTTCTTTCTTGATAAGACACAGTGTTTTAGAGCATTGAGGAAGTCTTAAGGAATAGAGAGAAACAAGTATAAGACAGAAGGAAGGGGGGGGGGAGGTTTAAGCATACGGCTGCTTAACAGCGTACTGCAGGAATTCTGAATATGGAAAGCACACAGGCGAAACAGGCCATCATTTGGCTCACAGCCTGGGAAATAGTAAAAGATAGGGCAGGACAGAGAGCTGTTGCAACTGGTTGCAGTAAATTGTTGCAAAAAGCAAGATGTGGTAATACTGGATTGCTGGATAGTAATCATTGGGAAGACTTTGCCTCCCAATATGGGGGCTGGGTTAAAGATCACAAGCTTAGTGACATGTTGGATTTGTTGGGTGAGGGTAAGTAAAGAGATTGAAAAAAGAGGGTTACATAACTAAAAACATAAAGGGTTTATGTATTATGCTCTCCTGAAAAAAAATCCATCTCCCTATGCAGGGATAGTTTTTCCGTCCGCTACAAGTAACCCTGGAGTCTGGATTGTACAAGATGTGGCCAGCAAAATCCTGATTGGCGAGAGGATTGTTTTAATTGTGGAGCTCCCCGGCCCAGATCTCAACCAGGGATATTTCCTGTAATTACCAAAAGTGTGCTTATTCCTGGGGTAGCTGCTCCACAGCCCACATGTGAGGAAGGGACAAGTGAGAGTGCTGCACAAGCAGATATTAGTACACCCCTCTATCGCTCTGTACTCAGACAGGCCGGTGTACAAACCAGACTTGCTGCAGATTATAAGCCCTGGTCCCCCTCTGAACAACAAGTCTTATTTTCACAATTGCCAGACCCTGTTTACCAGACCAATGGCTTTTTAAACCACCATATGGTGCAGATTCAAGTCACTTATAATGCAAGCCTGGTGTGATCTTTCCCCCTCCCCTCCCCCCTTATAGCACTAAAGCTGGGGAAGCTATGGGTAAAGTGATAAAGGATGCAGTTAGAAAATTGAAAATGAACCTGACACTGCAGCCCGAGCAGAAAAACTGTCCAGAGTTGTAGGGATCTTTGAACAGGGCCCCAGCGATTGGGCTAGGAGAAACTGAAGGGGGACATCCATAGCCCTCTCTGATCTGACCCAGGAAAAGGGGGAGTCTGTTGAACAGTTTTATGTTAGGCTGCAGCAAAGGTGGAGTGATTTGGGTTTATAATGATATGGGAAATGACATTGCTGATACTCTCATGGTTACAGCTTTTGTTGAGGGACTTAAACAGCGCCTGCAGTCTAGACTGAAAGCCTGCAAGCCAGAGTGGCGGCATAGTGATTCCCCTGCCCTGTTACAAGCTGCCCAAAGGCCTGGAGTTAGATCTCAGATCTGAAAAGGACTAGAAAGTGTTGCTTGCCTCTATTAGCAAAGACTCTGGTCAGGGAAATTATAACAGGGCAAACCAAAACACAATTTCAAATGTCATTTTTGCAAAAGCCCGGGCATTTTAAGAGAAATTGCAGATCTTTTCTGGCTGCAAACCCCCCTGATCAAGGTGCCGACGCCCCTCAATGAGGAGCTGGCAACCCTGTACCAGCCCTCCCTGTAAAAGCTTTAGAAGAAGGTGTGGCAATATACATGAATGGGGAGTTGATGGGAAAATAAATTCCTTTCCTAGTGGATACAAGGAGCTTCGAGCAATCTATGAAGCGTGTAGAGTGGCGAAGGGTAAGACTGCTAATATTTACGCAGACTCTAGATATGCTTTTGGCATCGCACATGACTATGGTCCCATTTGGAGAGCATGAAGTTTCCTGACCTCTTCTGGACAACCCATCAAGAATGGTGCAGCAGTATAGGAGCTTATGGACTCTCTACTATTACCAGAATGTGTGGCTATATCAAGGTAAAGGCTCATACCAGACACAACACCCTCGAAAATTAAAGGAAATGCTTTCGCTGATTTGTGCGGCAAAAAAAAGCGGCCCTGAAAACCCTGGAAGAAAGAAGAAGATGTTTAAAAAAAGGTCAAATGCTTGCAATCAGAGACTGAAGGTTTAGTGTATTAAAGACTTTGTCTACACAGGCTACAGCAGAAGAAAAGAAGAAATGGACTGAGATGGGAGCTGAAGAGAAAGATGGCATATGGGGGAACTCTACCAGAACCTGCCTGCCACGAGCCCTGTTCCCAATGATGGCGCAAGCGGTCCATGGAAAAACACATCTATCAAAAGGAGCCATGATTGACACTGTAGACAAACTTTGGATAGCTCCAGGATTCAGCACTGCTGCTGCGAGACTCGTACAAGGTTGTATGATTTGTGCACTGAACAATCCAGGACAGACTATAGAAACACCCCGGAAGCATATGCCTAAGTAACTCTATCCATTTCACAGAGTTCAGATAGATTATATTCAACTTCCTCCCGTGGGCAAGTATGAATAAGTGCTTGTATGTGTTGATCTCTTTTCGGGATGGCCTGAAGCATTTACTGTAACGAAAGCCACTGCACAGGTAACAGCAAAGAAACTTCTGAGTGAGGTTGTGTGCAGGTATGAAGTACCGGAGGTAATTGAATCAGACAGAGGTACCCATTTCACAGGTGAAGTTATGCAACACATAGGGCGACATGTATGAATCTCGCCACGTCGGAGCGCACGTTTTCGCCAGTTTTCCGGTGAAATTTGCACCTCATGTATGTCAGCGCCGAGGTGCACTCATACATGCCGTGAAAAGTCCGCCGCACTTCGCCAGTGTGTGAGGCGCAGTGCGGAGACTTAGGCGCAGTGCAGGACTGCGCCTAATGTTCGCCGTCCGGGTAGGTGCGCTCATACATGCGGGGAAAAGTTCATCGCGCCTCGCCAGTGTGTGGGGCGCAGTGCGGGACTTAGGTGCAGTGCGGGACTGCGTCTAACATGTATTCCGATTCGAGACAGGCTGTAAAACAGCGAAAAATCATTAAAGATGTCCGTGCGGCATGGAGTATGAATCAAAAAATCGCCTTTATTAGGTGTAAAACATTATCTAAAAAAGAGCTCAAACCTACTAAAAGAAATACATAAATAAAATCACTTTCCAAAAATCAAGAACGGCGCAACATCGGGAATTTGGATCTTGGAAATTGCCGGGAAATACAGTAATTCAAATTCTGTAAGCTATTCTCATTGGTCGGCAGAAACCAGCCAATCAGAATAGGAGCGACAGTGAACCATTCTAACCTATGGAGAAGTATTGACCAATCAAAATCAAAGGTGGGACAGTTCAAAATACAGTAAAAATGCAGAAAAGAGCTGCTTGGTTGAGCTAACAGGGGCATGGCAATCCTGGCCAATCAGAATAGGAGCGACAGGGACCCATTCTAACCTATGGAGAAGTATTGACCAATCAAGTTCAAAGGCGGGACAGTTCAAAATACAGTAAAAATGCAGAAAAGATTGGTTGAGCGAGCGGGGGCTTGGCTATCCCGGCCAATCAGAGCGCGAGCTACTTTGTCCCATTGTAGTCTATAGACAGATTGGGGCACTGAAATCTCAGCGCCGTGCGGCATGGAGTATTATTAAAAAAATCATTTTTATTAGGTGTAAAATATTCTCTGAAAAAGAGCTTAAACCTTATATAAACAAAAATCAATAAAAACCATAACAATGCGATTGTCGCCGAGACCGGCGCTACATCAGGAACTGGGATATAGAGAATTGCCGGGAAATACAGTAATTCAAATTCTTTAAGCTCTTCTCATTGGTCGGCAAAAAACAGCCAATCAGAATAGGAGCAACAGTGAACCATTATAAGCTATGGAGAAGTATAGACCAATCAAATTCAAAGGCGGGACAGTTCAAAATACAGTAAAAAAGACAGAAAAGAGCTGATTGGTTGAGACAAGGCGGCAGATATGAATCCACCAATCATATGTAGTGTGTCTATTTTGAGTAGAGAAAGAAGGGCGTGATAGAAGGGCGCCCTAAAAGATATTACTGTCTATGGGAAATATTCTAGGACTGTCATTGGTTGGGGGGAAAAGGGGCTCATCCTGCTTAGCCAATCAGCGGCTGAGCTCCCTTCTCATAGAGTTCTATGGGTCAAAGAAATGCAGTGAGCTCTGTTTGTGATTGGCTAAGTTAAAAGATGCGCGGTTATTTGGAACAATGGGAGAGTGAGCGACGCTCTTAAGGGTTTTCTAAAGCATTCTATAATAAAACTGTACGTGCCCGAAATAAAATTATAAGACTCCCGAAGTTGTACCGATCTGTATATAAAATGAACAATAATATGGGGGTAATGAAAAAAAAAATATTAATTCAATAAATTAATTTTTTCTTTCTTTATATTCGTTACACCCATACTATTGATCAGTGACTAACAAAAAAAAAAAATGAATTTATTGAATTTTTTTTTTTTTTCATTACCCCCATATTATTGTTCATTTTATATACAGATCGGTACAACTTTGGGAGTATTATCATTTGATTTCGGCCATGTAAAATTTTATTATAGATTGCATCAGAAAACCCATAAGAGTGTCGTCTTTTAATTTAGCCAATCACAAACAGACACCAAATGCAAATCCAATGAAAGGAAATTCCAGCGTGTGCTCTTTTCACAAGATTTATTCCTTATGACATTACAGGACAGCGTATGCTGTGAACAAGGGTCCTGTGGGACCTGAAACGCGTTAGCGTTTGGATGCTATTTCACACTGTCCTGTAATGTCATAAGGAATAAATCTTGTGAAAAGAGCACCCGCTGGAATTTCCTTTCATTGGATTTGCATTTGGTGTCTGGAGTTTTTGCTAGCAGCTCTCCGTGCAGGAAGCATCTTACCAAGAGGTCAAAAGTAGCAGTAACTTGAATCAAGCAGGAGACAGCAGCCTGGAAAAAGGGCAAACGCGGAGGGGGGTAAGCGGAAGTGGGCTTGTGTTTGTTTGGATTTAAAAATCAAAAAACAGAGTCGTTTGGGATTTTTTTTTTCCCCCTTAAAAAACCTCTTAAAAGGGTTTAGCGCACCCGCCTGATTGGTTTAAGCTGGACGACCCCCTTTTCCCCCCCCCAACCAATCAAAGTACTAAAATTTTTCCCAAATAGACATTTAAAAAACTTTTAGGGCCCCTCCTATCGCGCCCTTTTTCTCCATCAAAAAAAGAGGGCACAAACCATTTGATTGGGGGTTTTCATATCTGGCCCCTAGGCTAAAACCAATCGGGCCCCTTTTCTGCCTTTTTTACTGTATTTTAAAAACCTTTCCGGCCTTTGAATTGGTTTGGTCAATACTTCCCCCATAGGTTATAAGGGTTTTTCATGTCGCTCCTATTCTATTTTGGTCAAAAATAGTTTTGAGGGGATTGCTTTGGGCCCATCGAGTTCGAGCGTTGTCGATAGTCGGCCGCTATCGATAAGGTTTTTCGTTAGTGAGCATTGTTTATGACCCGTTACCATTAAATCTAGGGGGAAAAGCAAAAAAACACCTTCATTATTTCCCCCCAAAACAAGGCTGGGGGGAAGTTTGAAATTAAAAACCCCAAACAGTCAAATGGGATACGTGCTCACTCTTAGGCAACACACTTCGGTTATAAAAGTCACAAAAAAAAAAGTCACCGGGCCAAATTCCCCACTTTCCCTTTTCCTTGTACCAACCCCCTGACCCTTAAACCTCCCTCCCCCCTAAAATTTAAAAAGTGCCGGAAGGCAGTATGATTTAAAACCATCATGTTACTTGAACTGGTCTTTCAAATATCCCTGCCCTAAAAGGCAGGGAGCCCCAAAACCCTGCATGCCCCCAAGTTTAAAAAGTGCCCAAAAAGGGTCTTTCAACCCCCTTTTTTAGTTAAAACTGGGCCACTAACTATATCTTTTTCCTTTTCCCGCAAAATTGCCCTTTAAAACCTGTTTCCCACGTTTAAAAAGTGCAAGAAAAAAGGAGTCTTTCAAAACCCAAAATTTTTAGTGAATTTTGGACTTTAAAATGTCCCTGCCCTGGGCCACAGATAAAATTTAAAAACCTTTTCTAAACCCCAGATTAAAAAGTCCCGGAAAAAAGGAGTTTTAAAACCCCATTTTAGTTGAATGGGACATTGCAAAACCCGTCCTGTGCCACGCATGACCAGGGTGGAGTTACAGGGGGGGTCCCGGTGAGAGCCCAGGTGGCGTCCGTCATTTTAATTAACACGCGGGTTTAAAATGCCCTGATGACCGGGGAAAACAAAAAAGGGTCGTGTGAAGCAGGGGTGCGGAAGCGGAAGGGTGAAAAATCCGCCTTTTCCTCCCCACAAAATTTCAATACCGGGGTTTGCGCTTGCACTTCTTTAGAATGGGGCCCAAAATTGAGCTTCATTTGGAAATTTACTGGGGTTAACGTTTCCTGTTACACCCAGGTCCCCTTTATCTTGGCATTTTCTTTTTTTTCATTTTACTAAAGTGTGGAGGAAATGGTCTCTTTTCTTTGTTCTTTGTCCGTGTTTCCCAATACTCCATTGTCCTTGAAAAACCCTAAAATCGGGTTTAAATTTTTTTCCTGTCCCCTCCCTTTTTAAAATTCAGGGGGAATTTTTTTAACAGCTATTGTTTACATGCAATTTTTTTTAGTACTTTAATTCTAGAAAAACACATTTTTAAAAATCGGAGGGAAAACCCACCCAGTTTTGTTTTCTTTTTTAATTGTATTAAATGGGTTTTTCTAAATAAAGGGATTGATAGTATTTTAAAAGATCTTGAAAAAAACAAGGTCATTTTTGCAATAAGTGTCATTAACAGTGTCCTCCCCTATTCCTGTTTCGGGACAGCACCACCCCCCTTTGGGCCCAAATCTTGCCCTTTGGTAAAGAACAAAGGGTCTGTTAGAAAAACATTTTTTGGGGAATAGGTCTGATAGTATAGCTGAAAGTAAACAGAAAAAATGCCCCCAAAAAATTCAAAGCTGCCCTTGAGCCACTTTGGCCCCAATTGTGAAGAAAAAAATGTCTGTTGAAAAAACATTTTTTAAAAAAAATTGGGGACCTGTAAAAGTTTTGGGCATGTCACACCCAAAATGCCCCAAAAATTTCCCAAAACATGACCCATGACCCAAACCTTTTGACAATTGTAAAGAACAAATGTTTTAGAAAACAACATTTTTTAGAATAGGCCCTTTTATTTTTTGTTTGGAAATTTAAAAAGCGGATGACCCAAAAAATTTTAAAAAAATGACTTCTCACCCACTGAAAAAAAATTGTGAGGAGAAATGCCCTTAAAAGGCCACATTTTATTCCAAAGGACCTGATTTTGTTGTATTACACCCAACCCATAAACCCCAAAAATTTAAAATTTTGGGATTTCTCAGCCATTTTTAAAAATTTGGGTGGGCAAAATGACCCAAAAACCATTGACATGAAAAAAATTCTAAAGAGGGAAGTGAGTAAAGGGAAAATATGGTTTTGTCATAAACCCCCCTTTTGGGTTTCTTTTAGTCTCCTACGGGAAAAAACACAGAAAAATGAACTGTTGGGAATTGAGAAAAAAAATCGCAGAAAGGAAATTTTGATCATTTTAAAAAAAAGGGTTTTTAAAGAGGCCCAAATTTCTTTTTGGAGAGGAATGTGAAGTAGCCCAGAAAACTAATCGGTGACCTCGGAAATTTGGGGGGGCCAACAATACCCAACCAGAGATCCTTTCCCCTGATTAATCTTGAGAAAGTCAAATGATCCACATTATCGGGTAAAGTGGGTGCGTTTTTTTTTTAATGACTCCCCCGGGTGTTTGAAGGCCCGCCCCAATATGACGCTGGCTGTGGGCAGGAAAACACCTCTATGGCGTGGGGGGAGCCGGTCGAGCCATTGTCCATTTTGGTACCCAAAAGTCTTTGGGTCAGAAAACATCCCAAAAAACATCGGTGTTGAGACGCAGATAGTCTTTGCCCCAATGATTTTAAAAGTTTGGTCTCTGTGTTGTATCTGTGGCCTGCATTGCATGCGTTGGTGAGGTGGTTTTAAAAAATTGCCAGAGGTCACCCCTTAGGGTTTTTGCCCCTTGCCCTTTCTGCTTTCCGCTGCTGCCGCTACGGTTTCTTGGAAATCTACTTGGGGTGTCCGTCGCTGGGGGTTGTTCCACCCTGACATTTGAAGGAAAAGTGAAACAGACGCAACGAAGGGCTCGTTGAAACAATCAGCAAGGTCTCCCATTTCCCGCTTTTTTCTCTCTTTTGGGTGGGGGGGAAGGAAAGGCTTTAGTTTTTTTTTTGTACCGGGGAATTTCCCGGAGGGTGGGCCACCCAGTAAAAGTTGTTCATTTTTATGGGCCCTTTAAAGCCCGGGTTTATGGGTTTGGGGGAAAAAGGGGCATCCCCAAACATCATGTGGAGATGGAGCCCTTTAGTTTTCCCCAAAACCCCTGGGTTTAGGGGGACAGCAAACTCATCTTCCCCATCGCCCCAAATTTTACGCCAACCTCATTCCAATGCAGGGATGTCGGTGTCTAGGAAAACCCCCTCCCCCTCCTCCGCTTCCCCCGGCACAGCTTAACACACCCCGAAATTGCCAGGGTGAGCACCCTGAGAGCTGAGGGGCCGCCTTTCACTAGCTCTGGACCCCGAACCACTGCCTAATGAAAACCCATAAAAAAAGAAAATGTCGGGGGTTGTGGAATTTTACGGAGAGAAAGGGCCCCCGTGTCTGCCTTTTGTTCCCTTCCCCCTCCTCCGTCGCTGGCGGGGCCTGATGTTTCAGAGTGGTCCCTCGGGTCGTTTCAGAACTAAGATCACCACAATGCTCATGTTTACAAGGGCATCGTCCGCACTGCCATTTTGGTGGCTTCCAAAATGGCAAAAGAAAAAGGTGCAGAGCTCTTTCCCCCTGCCTCCCCTTCGGTGGCTTTAAACCCCGAGGTCCCCCCGTGCTTGTCAAAGGGCCCTGTGTCACTTCGTTTTGGGGTAAAAGGCATTGCCCCTGTCCCACAAACGTGGAAACATTGTGGAGGGTTTAAATTTTCCCGCGTGTTGCCAGTCAACAAAGAGGGCGGTTGATGGGTGGAGGCCAGCTGAAAGCTGCAACGCAGCAAAGGGGCAAGAAGCAGGGTGGGGGAAAGGGGAAATGCCCAAATCAAACCTCGAGTCTTTTTCAGCAGGCAGTCCGGGCCCCGGTAAACTCTTTAGGGAAATTTTTTGGAAGACAAGGTTCATGAAAATTTTCCGGCAAAGGGGTGTGCTTTCCCGCCTACCCATCTTAAGGGGGGCCAAACAGATTTTCCCCCGTTATCCACACCACCCTTTCCTGGCACAAGGGTTTTTGTACCCACCAGCGCTCGGGGCTCGTTGGGGAGCCGTTCCCAAGCTCATGACCTGTGTGGGGGGGGGGCTCCAAACCCGATTTAAATTTTAACCGGCCTGGTTTTTCTCCGGGGGACGTGTTTCCACCCGAGGACCTTGGGGGAAAAAAAACCCCCTTTCACCATCCTGCGGTTTTGAAGAGGGGTGCGGCCCCAGCCCGAGGCCACCGTCACCCCCAGAACATCCCCCCGGGTCACCCCGTGAGCTGTCAAAAGAGATTTTAGCGCCCCCCGGGCCGTGCCTTTCTAGTCCCCGGGGTCGGTGGGGGAGGGGGTGGACTTTTCCCGGGCACCCGAAAGCAGAAAAAGCACTTGAAATTTTAGTTTACACTTGGGTGGCCCCCGGGGAGGGATGGGTTTTTGGGAAAAAAATGCCGGTCGGCTCTGGAAATTGGGGGGAGGGGGGGGCATGAAGTTTGGGGGAACCCTTTTGTGTCCCCAAAAACGGAAAAGGAAAAATTTCCAAAGGGGCCAAAAAGGGCCGGGGGAATGCGGCATTAGGTCCCTTTGGGTTTGGGTTTGGGTTTTGGGGTTAAAAGGGGTTTTCCGCTCAAAACCCGGGAAACAGAAAGGGGGCTGCTAGAATGGGGCTGTCGGGTGAGGTTGTCAAAACCCGGCGGAAGGAAGGGGTAGGATGGGCTCTGGTGGTGTGGTGGTACTCGGGCTAAGGTGGAGGCTGAAGTGGAGGGTTTACCCCCGATCATTTACTCTGAGGGGACATAGGGGGGGGAGCTGGGGAAAGCTTGGTGGTGGGTGAGGAGGAGGAGGCGGGGGACAGGGGGTGTGACAGTGGTTGGAGGCCCGGGTGGGCTGGCCTTTTTTGGCCAAGTGTTCCCCCCATTTCAAATCATGCATTGCTGCATGGGGACTAGACATGTTTGGGGGGGTGGTTAAACCCCTTTAAAGGTTTTTGCCTCTACTTATTTCGTTTACGGCAAAAGGGGGCATATGAAATCGCTGGGGGGAATCAGAGGCTTGGGTCAAAAAAGGCCGGCTTGAAGGTCCTGGACCTTTTTTTTGAAGGGGGATAAGCGAGGAGCGGGGGTTGCGTGACCCTTTGGGTGGGGGAATTATCAGGGACTTCTGCGACCCCCCCTTCCCTTTTTTTTGGCGGGGAAACCCTATTGACATACCCCATGTCTTCCTCCGGTTCCATGATGAAGCGCTCGCAAGCAAATTTTGCGGAAAAGACCAGGGGGATCCCCAATGTCGTCATCATCATCATCATCAAAAACGGTGGAACTTGGTCCTCCCGAAATTTCTGCATCCGAAGGGTGGGGGGTACAAGCAAGGGAAAACTGCAAGGCTTGCCCACCGCCCGGGATTTTTGGTTTTAACCGGGTTCCTTCTCCTCCTTGATGGCATTTAGTTGGAAGTAGAGCGGGCTAAATCATCCCTCTGATCTTTTAACATGCCCCCCTGACCCAAAAACCCCATTTTTGTCAAACAAAAAAGGGTTTTTCAGACAATGGATTTTCCACAGGGTGGGTACACGAGTTGACATTTGGGTGCTTCTTTTTGGACGGAAAGCTGATGATGCTGATTTACGACATTTTTTGGCCGGGGATGCGGGGGGACGAGGAGGTAAGACTGGTTGATGCAGGTTTCATTAAAAAAATGAAGGACGATTGGCGACGATGTTCGTTATTAGATTACGGGCCCCGGGCCCCGCAAAGACAGGGCCCGACGGTTCCCGAACTGACGATCCGCTGGCTGCGTGTTTTCGCCCGCACTGGGAAGGGGGAACCTTCTCGTACCCCTTTCCTCCATGTCCTTCCCCCCCTTTGCTCGCTTTTCCACCTACATTTGGCTCCCCCGTTCAGAATATAAAAAAATTTAGAAGGGATCGAATAGTTTTTGGGAAAATCTCTTATTAAAAAATGGCCCAAAACCCAGCTATTCTCAAATCCCCTCTAAATCAAAACAAAAAATTTTTGGATTCAAATTTTAAATGCAAAGGGGTCTATCAAACAAATCTGGATGGGAAAAATGCAAAAAACACGTTTGTGGGGATTTTTTCGTTTAAAAAAAACGGTTTTTTTTGCACCTTTCAATTTGGGAAACCTGTGGTGAGTTTTAGAAATTTCTGTTTTTAAAATTTTTGTGGATGCTGCGTCAATGAAAAAAGCAGGGTGCGCAAAATTCAAAAAACACGTTTTCTGTTATGTTTTCGATTTAAAAACGGGTTTTTTTTTGGGGCCCCCTCTCAATTTCAACCCGTTTGGGGACTATAGATTGCTGGTTTTTAAAATTTACGTGGATGCTGCGTCAATGAACCAAAAACTGGGTTGCGCAAAATTTAAAAAAACAGTATTGGGTTTTGTTTTCGTATAATACACGGTATTTTTTTGGGACCCTTTTAATTAACCCCGTGGTGACTTTGAATTGCTGTTTTTAAAATTTTTCGTGGATGCTGCGTCAATGAACAAAGCTTTTTGTGAAAAGTCAAAAAAAAAAGGGAAACTTTTTATGTTTTGGTTTTAATAAACGGTTTTTTTGCACCTTTCAATTCACCCCGTGGTGAAAATTTTGAATTGCTGTTTTAAGATTTTGTATATGCGCGGGTCAAGAAAACCCCAAAGCTGGGTGTGCAAAAGTCAAAAAACAACCCTAAATGTTATGTTTTTTTTTTTGATACATGTTAAATTTTTGGGAACAAACAAAACCCGTGCTGACTACCGATTGTTTGATTGGGAAAAGTAAAAAGCAAGGTGGATATATCAACGTAAAAGGGTTTTAATGGGTAAAAATTTAAAAAGATCCCCATATCTGAAAAGGGATACTTTTAAAAAAATGGAGTTTTGCACCCCAAAAAGGACCGCTGTTACTAGAAAGATGTGTATCCAAATAAGTTCAGGTGCCCAATATCCCCCCCCCGGGGAAAATTTTTAATAAACCCAAACCCGTTAATAATAAAAATATTCCACTAAAATGTCTACATAAGTCTTTTGGGGAAATTTAATTTCCCGTGTTCTTTAAAAGTAGGCTTGTCCCGTGTTCGCCCCCGGGGGCCCCCCCCTTTCCCCCCCCGCCGTGGGTTTTTCAGCGGTAGAAAGCTGCTTTAAATTCTTTAGGTAAATAATAAAAACTTCAAATCTTAATAAAAACTAATTTGGAAGGATCACCGCTAATAGTAGGGTTTCTCTGTGCAGGAAAAAGACTAATTTTGTGGCGTTTGGCCACAGAGACGCAGGTCCCATCCCTATGAGCGCTGAGAGACACTAGGCTGAAAAAAGGAAAAGCTGTTCTATGTAAAAACGAGGTCATGTTGGGTTTTTCCCCCAAACGCCAAAAACCCTTTAAAAATCCCCGTCATGAGGGTTTGCAAAAAAACATCTACCTGCTCTATTCTGTAATCTGAATTTTCCCGGCGCCAAAAAATTTCAGGAAGCGCCGAAAAAGGCGCGATTCTTTAAAAAGATGATGCAAAGATTTTAACCTTAATTAACGCAGAATTTTGGAAATTTTGATCACCATAAAACCTTGCCCCATTTCAACTTTTTCCCATAAAAAACGCTCCAAAAAAATAGTCAATTCTTCTCCCTTGGTTATAATGGTTCACTGTCGCTATATTTGTTGGTGGTTTCTGCCGCCCAAAGGAAGAGCTTAAAAAATTTGGGAAATTTCTGTTTTCCCAGCCCCCTTTTTCTATATTTGCCCAAATTCCTGATTTCGCCCGGGACGGCCCGGGAAACGCCGCCCCCCTTTTGGTATTTGATTGATTTTATGTTTATAGAAGGTTTAGTCTTTTTCAGATAAAAATTTTTCAATTAATAAAAAAAGTTTTTTTAAAACATACTCCATGCCGCAAAGGCATGGAGCCGAGATTTCCTTTTTCCCCCATCTCTCCATAGATACAATGGGGGCAAGTAGCTCGCACTCTGATTGGCTGGGGTAGCCGAGCCCCCATAGTCAAACCCAAACCCGCTTTTTCTGCATTTTTTCTTTTATTTTGAAAATGTCCCCCCTTTGAATTTGATTGGTCAAAAATTTTCCTTTGGTTATTAAGGGTCCCTTTTTCGTTTTTTTGATTTGGCCGGGGTAGCCCCAAACCCCCCCTAGCTCAACCAATCAGCTCTTTTCTGCAAATTTTTTTTGTTTTTTTAAAATTTTTCCCCCCTTTGAATTTGATTGGTCAAAATTTCTCCATAGGTTAGAATGGTTCCCTGTCGTCCATTTTTGATTTTGGGTGGGGTTTTGGACCAATGAGAAGGGGTAGTGTTTTTTAGCGGTTATTATCGACAAAGTTGAAATCGGGGAAAAGTTTTTTTGTTGTTTAAAATTTTTTTGATCATGCCCATAATTTAGGTTTAAAAAACTGTGCATCAAACTATTAAGATGCGCCATTTTCGGCGCCCCGTGTTTATTTTTGGGGCCACCCAAAACGCTTACCGAAAGCAGGGGGGAAAATTTTTTTGTGCGACGTCATGACTGGGTGTGTATGGTTCGAAATTTGGGTGGAAAAATCCAAAGTGTTTTACATAGAACAGGCCCCTTTCCCGTTCATGATTTAGTGTCTCTTAGGGATCTCATAAACAGTAGGAATGGCTCTTCCTTGTCCAAACAGTTTAGCGAAAAATTAAATTTTATTTCTTCACAGTGAAAACTTACTGAAACTGTGATCCCTTCAACTTAAAATTTGATCAGAGATTTGGGAAAATTTTATGTAGCTTTTTTTTTTTTTTTTTTTTTTTTTTTTTTTTTTTTTTTTTTTTTTTTTTTTTTTTTTTTTTTTTTTTTTTTTTTTTTTTTTTTTTTTTTTTTTTTTTTTTTTTTTTTTTTTTTTTTTTTTTTTTTTTTTTTTTTTTTTTTTTTTTTTTTTTTTTTTTTTTTTTTTTTTTTTTGGAAAAGAATTTTTTAAAAAAGGGACTACCGTGTAAAATCAAGGGGGGAAAAGGGGGGGCCCCCCTGGGCGAACAAGACAAAAATTATAAAAAAATAATGGATAAAGTTCAAACCCAAGGGCTTAGTGTAGACCCTTGCACTTTCAATAGCTTTATTATTAACAGTTTTCTTTTTGAAATATTTTCCCGGATTTTGGGCGCCCGAAAATTATATTAGGTAACATCATTTTTTAGTAAAATGCAGGTCTCCCTTTTTTAGGGGAAAAAATCCACTTTTATTTTCGTTTTACATTTCCCGATAGGTGTTCTTTTTCAATTTTGCCCCCTTCTTTAGGTGTGTGCAGCTGATCCTGACAGAGGGGTAAAATTAAAAACTTAATAAAGAATGGGACAATAAGTTAAAAAAAATTTAAAATGTTTCTTTAAAAGAAGGACTAAACCCTATAAAATTGTTGGGGTATGTACCCCACGCCCCCCTGTCACCCCCTCCCTGACCATAAGGTGTTTTCCCTTAAATCAAGGGAAAAAGTTTTATGTATGTAAATCAAGAAAAATAAACCCTGTTATTTTAAGGGAAAGACACACCTCTA
>JAODAL010028924.1:0-52525 GCA_025379985.1 Phyllomedusa bahiana | reverse complement strand
GGTCGAGGTTTGGGGTATGCTGTGGCCCAGGACAGGTATAGTCAATGTCCAGTGAAAACTAAAATGGGGGGGGAAAGACCCCCCTTTTTCCGGCACTTTTTTAATTGGGGGGTATGGGTTTGGGGCTCATGCTGTGGCCAGGACAGGTATAGTAAATGTCCAGTAAAAATAAAATGGTGGTTAAAAAAGCCCTTTTTTTTCCGCATTTTTTAAATGTGGGGTCATGCGGGTTTTTGGGGTATGCGTGGCCCAGGACAGGTATAGTCAATGCCCGTTCAACTAAAATGGGGGTTGAAAGACTTTTTTTTCCGGCATTTTTTAAAATGTGGGGGTATGCGGTTTTGGGGGGCTCATCTGTGGCCCAGGACAGGAAAGTCAATGCCCAGTTAACTAAAATGGGGGTTGTAAGACTCCTTTTTGCGGCACTTTTTAAAATGGGGGGGTCATGCGGGGTTTGGGGGGCCCCTCTGCTTTCCCGGGAAAGGGGGATATTCAATGTCAGTTAAGAAAACATGATGGTTCAAACTACTGCCTTCTGGATTTTTTTAATTTGTGGGTGATGCAGGTTTAAGGGTCAAGCTGTGTAAAGACAGGGATAAAAAAGGTCTGTGATTTTTTTTTGTGTTTTTTATAACCTAAGTGTGTTGCCTAGATGTAGCACGTATCCTTTTGACTGTGGGAGGGTTAATTTCAGTTCCCACCCTTTTTTGGGTGTAATAAGGAAGGTGTTTTTGCTCTCCATGACTTTAATGGTATCGCTCATAATCGATGCTCACTATCGAAAAAAACCTTATCGATAGGGGCCCCCGAATGACTATCGTCAATTCGATAGCCAAAAGAATCGCTCAACACTAAATAGGACCTGAGATGCTGTTTTCACCAGCATGAGCCAAAAAAATTTTTAAAAAATGACTTCTCAGCCATGTTAAAAAATTGTGAGGGGAAATGCCAATTGAAGCGACATTTCTGTTCCCAAAGGGGCTTGATTTTAGCTATAGTCCCGACCATGACCCCCAAAAACCCTTGACATGGGGAAAAAATTTTTAAAAATGGTGAGTAAATGGGAATACTTTTTTTCATGAAACCGTGTTTCATTTTGGGTTTTTTCAGTTCCTACAGCAAAACCCAAAAATTATTTTGGGTAAGTAAAAATTGCAGTAAGAAATTTAATTTTAAAAAAAATTTTTAAGAGGACCCAAATTTTTGTTTAAGAAATTAAGTAGCCCAATAATTTTTTGACCTCGGCAACTGGGCCCCAATATAGAGTCCATCCGATTCTCTTGATGAAAGCAAACGACCCCATATCATGGAAAGCCTGTATTGCTCCTCGGCTGTGCTGAAGGCCGCTCAGATATGACACTAGCTGTGGGCAGGCAACATCTTGGCGTGGCAAGCGAGCTCGGGCCATTCATCCATTTTTGATACCCAGAAGTAGATTGTGTCCGGAACACATACAAAAACATCGTTGTTGAGACGCAGATAGTCTTGCACCATGATCTTAAGCTGGTCTCTGTGTGTTGTATGTGTGCCCTGCATTACATGCGTTGGTGAGGTGGTAAATAAGGATTGCCAGAGGTCACCCATTGTGGCCTGCTGCTGCTGCCACTACGGCTACTGGGTGCTCTACTGCTATTACGTTGCTGACGTTGTTCCACTGTGACATTTGAAGAACGTGAAGCAGACGAAACAGATGTCTCCAGTTGATCAATCAGCACGGTCTCCAATTCCTGCATTTTACTATTTGGCTGGGTGGAAAGAAAGTGCTGAGTTTTGCTTTGTACTGGGGATCGAGGAGGGTGGCCACCCAGTAACTGTTGTTCATTTTGATGACCTTAATGCGAGGAAATCCAAGCCCTCATGTGAGAGATGGAGCCTTGATTTCCCACGCCTCTGGGTCGAGGGGCACTAGCAAACTGATCTTCCCCATCTTCCTCCTCCACCTCAAATCCGTGCCAACCTCTTTCCAGAGCAGGGATATTGGTAATGTCGGTGTCCAGGAATACCTCTTCCTCCTCCTCCGCTTCAACACAGCCCTGACTTGCCCCAGATGCTGTACCCTGAGAGCTGAGGCGCTGCCTTGCATCAGCCCTGGACCCCGAACCACTGCCTAATGAAGACCGATAAAGTTGTGAAACTGTCGGGCCTTCTGGATATGACGGAGAGAAAGGCTCTGTGTCCACATCTGTGTCCTTCTCCTCCTCCGTCGCTAGTGGGACCTGCTGTTTCAGAGTGTCCAACGATTGTTCCAGAACTAAGATCACCACAATGCTCATGCTGAAAAGGGCATTGTCCGTACTGACCATTTTGGTGGCTTCTTCAAAACTGGCAAGGATGGTGCAGAGCTCTTTCACCTGCCTCCTCTCTCGGTGGCTCAACACCCCGAGGTCCACACAGCTGCTGCCACAATAGCTGGAGAATGTGGAGGGTGGAATTCCAGTGTGTTGCCACATCAACAATGAGACGGTTGACGGGGAGGCCGAGCTGACGCTGTAAGGCAGCCAGCCGGGATGAAGCAGGGTGCGAACGGCGGAAGAGTGAGCTCAGACCTCGAGCCTTCCTCAACAGACAGTCCAGACCCGTGTAGCACGTGCTCCAGCCTACCGGTCATAAGGGCGGCCAGGAGATTTTGACCGTTATTGCACCCAAACCATGCCTGGCAAAAAGTTCTTGTCCCCCAAACAGCGTTTGGTCCGTTGCGAAGAGCCTCCAAGCTCCGACTAGGAGAGCGATTATTTTTACTAGCATCGGGTCGATAGCGATATCGGAAATTTAAAAGACGATTTCCCAAATCGATAATAATAAAAAATAGATAATAATTTTTTTAATCATCTCCAAACAGATAATTTCAACACGGCCCGGTTTCCGGGGCACGGATGCTACCAGTGGATTTTGGGGGAAAGAACCCTGCACCACCCCTCTTTTTTAAAGAACGGGCCGAGCCTGAGAGCCCGTCACCCCCCAAGACATCCACCCACTACCCAGTGGCTGCCACAGAGCTAAGCCCCCCCTTGGGCCCCCGTGCTTACAGTCCAGTATCGGTGGTCAGGGACTTCCCGGGACACAGACGGGACAAGGGCTGGAGTTTTCAATGACACGGGCTGCCAGGGCAGGGACAGTTTTTCTGGAAAAGAAACCCTGCCGGCATCGGAAAGGGGGCAGGAAAGGGGCCATGACAGGTGTAACCCATCTTTTCCCCCATAGACGGAAAAGTACATTTTCAAGGCAAAAGCCTGGAAAATGCCAACATCAGGCTTTTGGTTTAGATGGTTTGGGTTTAAAAGGGTTTTCTTCTGCCCCAAAAACCGGGTAGCAAAGGTTTGCCAGACTGGCCACTGAGGGCGTGCAGTCCAAACTTGTGCAAGGAGAAGGCATGGGAAAGGGGTCTCTGGGGTGCGGTGGTACTCAGATGACTGGAGGCTAACGGAGGCGATCCTTATCAAACTCTGAGAGACATGGGCAGCTGGGGAAAAGCTTGGTGGTAGGGAGGAGGGGGAGGCGGAGACGGAAAGTGTGAAGGGGTTGGAAGCCCGGGCATCGGTGTGGCCTTTTTTGGCCAAGTTTCCCTCCATTTCAACTCATGCTTTCGCTGCATGGACTAACTGTTTGGGGTTTTCAATAGCGATAACGGGGAAACGATGTTTCCGCTGCGGGCTTGTGGACTTCTGCGACCGGCCCCCCATCAATTTTTTGGGGCGGGCCCCCTACTGACACTACCCCCATCATCTTCCTCCCTCCCATGATGAAGCGCTGCAGCAAATTCGCTGAAAAGCCCACTTTGGATCTGCAATGTATCATCATCAACTCAAAAAGGGTGACCCCTCGCCTGACATTCTGCACCTGGTGCTGGGACTAAAGCAACGCTACGCAATTGAATGGCGAAAATTTTCTAAATTCGGTTCGCCAACTTTTGCCGAATTTACGACAAAATTTTTTTGGCCGAATTACTTGGGACGAATGCGTTAAAAAACGCATTTCCTGGCTTTAAAAACCTGAAAGGGTGTGTAAACTTTGTCCCAGCTAAATATAAAAAGGGGAGCTTGGTTTTGGGCCCTTCATACAATGCTGTGTTTTTTAGTATGACATGTACATGCCCTCCCGCCCTAAGAATCGCTTCACCCTTCAATTCCCCCGGGCACTTTGGGGGCAAAACTGACCAAAAACGAAGTGGGGAAAGCAGCATGACAAGGTAAAGTCAGCGCCCCTGAAAAAAACAACAGGGTAAGATCTTATATAAACGTCAAAGAACCACAGAAGTTTAATTACCGAGCCGCCACAATCCAGCACAGTTGGGAATAACACAAGTCCCCCTGCAACCACATATCCTGTCACTACGGCTCATGTTTGACCACACAAACCCAGTCATACACTTTCTCCCAATGACTCTAAACCCCCCGTCAAGAGTCGGTGGGTTTTTCACACACAACCCTTAGTTGGCATAGCCTGGGAGCAGGTGAGGGCCTCCACCTGTCCCCCAACCCCCCTCTTCCCATCCCCTTCCCACAGCCAAAACTACATGTGCGTGGCCCCTGCCCACTATACAGTAGGGGCAAAAAATTTTAGGACATCGGGAGCAAATAGTGGGGGAAACACCGCTGCTTCTTTCAGATTGGGAAATAGGGAAGGGAGTTGAAGGGGGGGTTTTGTTTGGTGGGCAGGCCCTTTGTACAGCACACCAAGAGGGGGACAGCGTGAAGGCAAAAAAACAATCGTGTAGCCGATCCCACTTTGGGCCCGCCGGTGAAGCAAGCAAGGGGGGGACAAGGTAAGGTGCCCATTAAAAAAGGCATACAGTCCCCCCAAATGGAAAATTCAACCACTCCATGCCCCTTTGTGCCCCCTTCTCTCCCTGGGGTGAAGTGGCACCCTACACTCGCCCCCCTCGACTACCCCTTTCCCCGCCCTGGAACATTCTGTTTTCTCTACATTAAGATTTAGGAATGGGGAAGAGAAGAAGGAGGGTTTGGACAACAGACAATCTGGATCTTGGGCAGTAGAGAGTTAGGGGGGCCCCATTACGAACCTTTTTTGGTCTAAAACTCCCTCTTTTTAAACCCCCAAATTTCTATGGGAAAAAGAGTGATTTTAACCTAAACAGTTTTAACTTTTGGCCCTTAATTCTGGGCCGGAGATTTTAAAGTTGGTGTCATCACATCAAATCACAGCCATGTTTAGCCCATCAGCTGACCCAGCCAACATTACAAGGGTTTTTCATTCTTGGGGAAAAAAGACGGCGCTTGGTGTCAGGGGAGTGGCTAGAACATTATTTTTTATTATTATTATTTTTTAATTTTTTTTATTTTTTTTGAGCGCCCTTGGTTCCAGGCGCTGACATTCAGGTTTCATACATAACTTTGGTCAAAAAAGTACAAAGGTACAAATTTAAAAATAACAAATGGGACGAAGGAGAGAGGTCCCTGCCCGTAGGCTTACACTCTAAAAGGAAAGGGGGGAAAGACAGAAGGGGAGGGGGAGACATTTTGTGGCCGGTGTACCGGTTGGGGGTTATTGTTGGGTTTATAGGCAATCCTGAAGAGATGGTTTTTCAGGTTGCTTTTGAGGCTGGTGAGAGTGGGGGAGAGTCTGAGGTGTTGGGGTAAGTGAGTTCCAGAGTATGGGGGAAGCACGGGAGAGCTTGGAGACGGTTGTATGAGGAGCTGATAAGGGGAGAGCAGAGGAGAAGGTCCTGTGAGGAGCGGAGATTGCGTAAGGGGAGATATCTGGAGATTAGAGCAGAAATGTATGGAGGGGAGAGGTTATGTAGAGCCTTGTAGGTCAAGGTTACTAACTTGAACTGGATTCGCTGGGCAATGGGAAGCCAGTGAAGGGATCGGCAGAGGGGAGAGGCAGGGGAGTAGCGAGGAGAGAGGTAAATCAGACGGGCAGCAGAGTTAAGGATGGATTGGAGGGGAGCGAGGGTGCTAGACGGGAGGCCACAGAGAATCATGTTGCAATAGTCTAGGCGTGAGATGACAAGGGCATGGACAAGTGGGAAGTGTGGCCGGGAGTTAGCAGGGTGTCAGCAGTGCGAGGTTGGGAGCCAAACGGCCACCATTTAGACCACCCACTCTGCAGGTCCCAGAAAATAGTGGCACAGGGGCTCACCGGGTCAGCGGTGGAGCTTTTGTGGTAAAATCGGCGGTGTGCCAGTTTTTTGACGAGACACCAGAGGAGGTGAACATAACTATATGTAGAATCTGTGCACAGAAAGTAAAGCATGACAGAACTGCATCAACATCAGGCAGTGTCACATACGTTTTTCAGATGTGGTGGTCCATCCTGTCCCAACAGCTGCAGCACCCAGTGGCACAACTCCCATTTCAGGCAGTCAAGGCTTCACCACTTCTGCCGAAGACAACTCCCTGTCTATTACATCATCTACTGGTCCAGATACTCCTGCTCCTCGGCACTCATGGTGCCAGCAGGTGCCAGCAGTCGTTCACCGAGATGATTGACAGAGACAGCAGTATGTGTCTAGCCATCCCTAAGTGCAGAAGCTGACCGTGCTCCTGTTGGTGGTACTGCAGTCCCTCCCTTTTCAAGTGTTGGACTCTGCACCATTCAAAGAACTGGCCAGGAAACTTGGCATTCACTTCTGCGATTGTAACTAGAGATGGGCAAATCAATTCTAACGAAGTGGAATTCATTCAGAATTTCAGAAAAAGTTCGATTCTGAACGAAGTCGAAGTTTGGGTTGATTCGGGGGAACGAAGCGTGCTTTTGATTGATAAAATGGCTGCGAGCACATGGCGTTACATGGGGCAAAGAAGTCTGGGAGGAAGAAAGGCATAGCCTACATGACAGGTGCAGAGATAAAGCCAATCAGAGACAGGCGTGATTCTGTGACATCACCGCACTATATAAGTCCGGGCGTGACGCTGGGAGCTCATACCGCTCTCACTGTACTGAGTAGGGAAGGTGCTGCCGCGGCTGCTTGTGATATCTCATACTAAAAAAACTCACATTTTTTTACAGCGATTTTTGGGGGGTGTCACAGCTTGTCTCAGAGACTGCTTCTCTTACGTTCTAATTCTGATTTTGTGGGGTATTGGAACTGAATTTCAGTGTGCGTCCAATGCAGCTGCATATACACTCACCGGCCACTTTATTAGGTACACTGTCCAACTGCTCGTTAACACTTAATTTCTAATCAGCCAATCACATGGCGGCAACTCAGTGCATTTAGGCATGTATGACATGGTCAAGACAATCTCTGCAGTTCAAACCGAGCATCAGTTATGGGAAGAAAGGTGTATTTGAGTGCCTTTGATACGTGGCAATGGTTGTTGGTGCCAGAAGGGCTGGTCTGAGTATTTCAGAAACTGCTGATCTCCTGGGATTTTCACGCACAACCATCTCTAGGGTTTACAGAGAATGGTCCGAAAAAGAAAAAAACATCCAGTGAGCGGCAGTCCTGTGGGCGGAAATGCCTTGTTGATGCCAGAGGTCAAAGGAGAATGGGCAGACTGGTTCGAGCTGATAGAAAGGCAACAGTGACTCAAAAAGCCACCCGTTACAACCAAGGTAGGCAGAAGAGCATCTCTGAACGCACAGTACGGCGAACTTTGAGGCAGATGGGCTACAGCAGCAGAAGACCACACCGGGTGCCACTCCTTTCAGCTAAGAACAGGAAACTGAGGCTCCAATTTGCCCAAGCTCATCGAAATTGGACAGTAGAAGATTGGAAAAACATTGCCTGGTCTGATGAGTCTCAATTTTCTGCTGCGACATTCGGATGGTAGGGTCAGAATTTGCGTCAACAACATGAAAGCATGGATCCATCCTGCCTTGTATCAACGGTTCAGGCTGGTGGTGGTGGTGTCATGGTGTGGGGAACATTTTCTTGGCACTCTTTGGGCCCCTTGGTACCAATTGAGCATCGTTGCAACACCTTGTGGAATCTATGCCACGAAGAATTGAGGCAGTTCTGAAGGCAAAAGGGGGTCCAACCCATTACTAGCATGGTGTACCTAATAAAGTGGCCGGTGAGTGTAGACACTCATACTAGTTTGGCCCAGCTGAGTGGCCGGTGAGTGTACATTTTCATGCTATCTACTCAGTTCTTCAGCACATTGAATATCCAAGGGTTATTTAAGCCTGTTCCTGTTGTATTCATTTAAAGAAACAGCATTTTTACAATCCAAATACCACTTAATTTTTGGTTGATCATTTCTTTTGCACAATTTAGATCCAGGGGTTAATTAAGCATTGTTCTGCTGTTGTGGTCACTAAAGAAACGTTCTTTTTCACCTCCAAAGAAGAAATTTTGCCTGTAGCATAATTCATAACTGAAGGTTTATTACAAGTTTTTCTGTTGTTGTGTACCGTAAAATACACACAATTTTAACACGCTACAAAGCTGGTAATTTTTGGTTGCTCATTTCTTTTGCACAATTTAGATTCAGGGGTTAATTAAGTGTTGTTCTGCTGATGTGGTCACTAAAAGAAACGTTCTTTTTCACCTCCAAAGAAGAAATTTTGCCTGTAGCATAATTCATAACCGAAGGTTAATTACAAGTTTTTCTGTTGTTCTGTACCGTAAAATACACGCCATTTTAACATGCTACAAAGCTGTTATAATTGTTGGCAGCATATTTCTTTTGCGCAATTTACATCCAGGGATTAATTAAGCGTTGTTCTGTTGTTGTGGTCACTAAAAGAAACGTTCTTTTTCACCGCCAAAGAAGCAATTTTGCCTGTAGCATAATTCATAGCCGAAGGTTAATTACAAGTTTTTCTGTTGTTCTATATCGTAAAATAAACATCATTTTAACCCTTTAACGACCTTGGGCATATCAGTACGTCCCAGGGCCGCTAAGGGGCTTTGCAGGGGGATGGCTCCGCGACCCCCCCCGCACAGCCGGCGGGTGTTAGCGGCAAATCGCCGCTAACACCCGGCAGTAACAGCGCCGGCGGGTGGCTCCGCCTGCTGGCGCTGTTTTTACCCATCAGGCGCCGCGGCAAAGATGGCCGCGGCGTCTGAATTAACGGCGATCGGTGCCACGCACCGATCGGTGCGGTGATCGGCAGAAGCGCAGCTATACTGCGCCGATCCGATCACCGGGCATTGTGGTGGGGAGCCTTGTGAAGGCTCCCGTCACTTACCCTGGCCGGTTTGCCCCACTTCCGTCTGCAGACAGGAAGTGTGGAAACCGCCATCTTTGTACACCCTAATGCATTGCCTATGCAATGCATTAGGTTGTATTAACAATCGCGCCACCTAATGGTCAAGTACCACAGGTGGCCTCAATGTTACAGTAAAAAAAAAAAAAAAAAGTTTTTAAAGTACAAAAAAAAGTATTAAAAGTTCAAATCAACCCCCTTTCCCCATTTTACAAATAAAATCATTAAAATAATAAAAAAGTTACACATCCGTCCAAAAAAGTCCGATCTATAAAAATATAACATCATTCATCCCGTACGCTGAACACCGTAGAAGAAAAAAAATTCCTAACGCCAAAATTGTGTTTTTTGGTCATTTTATGTCACTCAAAAAATGGAATAAAAATGATCAAAAAAGTCGCATGCATTCCAAACTGCTAGCGATAAAAAGTAGACTTCAGCCCGCAAAAAATGACCCCTCACTGATGTCCGTAGGTGTTAGTACAAAAAAGTTATTGATCGCACAAAATGGCGCCGTGGCGCAAATTTCAAAAATAGAAAATGTTTGGAATTTTTTTTCGGTACCTAAACATAACAGAAACCCTACATGTTTGGTATTGCTGGATGCGTAACAACCTGAAGAATACAGATAACACATTATATTTACCGAAGATTGAACGCCGTAAAAGCAAAAGCCCCGCAAACATGGCAAAAATACATTTTTTTTCACAATTTGTCCCACTTGGAATTTTTTTGCGGTTTCCCAGTATATTCTATAGTATAGTGAATAACACAACTAGAAAGTGCATCTTGTCCCGCAAAACAAAAGCCCTCATGTGTCTATGTAGGTGGAAAAATAAAGAAATTATGGCTTTCAGAAGGCGAGGAGGGAAAAACTAACGTGTCACCAAAAAAAACCGCCTGGTACTTAAGGGGTTAACATGCTACAAAGCTGGTAATTTTTGGTTGCTAATTTCTTTTGCAAAATTTAGATCCAGGGGTTAATTAAGCATTGTTCTGCTGTTTTGGTCACTAAAAGAAACGTTCTCTAACACCTCCAAAGAAGAAATTTTGCCTGTAGCATAATTCATAACCGAAGGTAAATTAAGCCTGTTTGTGCTTTTATATTCAGTAAAATACACAGTGTTTTTAAACGGCACATACAAGTCAGTTTTTTCCTGCCCATTTGTGGAGCGCAATTTATATCCAAGGGTTACCCAAGCTTCTTAGTTGATTCATTTGGAGTCAAATACAGGGTGTGTATTTATCATATACAGATATCTTCATCAAACAGTGTCTGTACATTTTAGAACAAACAATATGTCAGACAGAGAGGTCGCAGGCTCTTCACCTGCGAGTGGCAGTGGCACAAACATTCCTGGAGCAGGCCCAGGTCGCAGCACAGCAAGGGGACGTCACAGCAGGGGTCACTCGGTGAGGCCACAACTGCCGGTGTCATCTAGCGGCCGTGTGTTGTTCAGCAACCCAATGGTTCTTGATTGGTTGACTAGGTCATCCACTTCCTCCCAGATGACATCTGACAACCCCAGTCAAGAGTCGGAGGGAACCTCAGACACAACCCTTAGTTGGCATGGCCCAGGAGCTGGTCAGCGGCCCTCACCTGTCCTCAACCCGCCTCTGCCCCATCCGATTCCCTCAGCCGGAGATCTACTATGTGGTCTGGGCTCAGCGCCACTATATAGCGAGGATGAACAAGTTGAGGAGGGCAGTCAGCAGCTACTTGGCAGCGAAGAAATGGGGCCAATATCTCCTGCTTCTTGCAGTAGGCGGCAAAGTATAGATGTTGAGAGTGGCATGGGAGGTCGTGTTGTGAGGGGTCAGCCTCTGCATACCAAGACCGGTGATGAGGACAGCAGTGATGATGAAACACAAACCGATGACGATGTAGCCGATCGCACTTGGGAGCCGGGTGAAGCAAGGGCTTCATCATTGTCAGGAGAAGACGGCGTCAGCTTGCGCGTCAGGCAGCGGCGCAGCCAGCATGTGGGTTGTGTGGCCGTGAGTCAGCAGGGTAGCAGCAGTGTGAGGCCGGGAGCAGAGCGGCCATGGGGTAAAAAACCCGCTTCGCAGGTCCAAGAAAGTAGCGGCACAGGGGCTCAGTGAGACAGCGGCGGCAGTAGTCACTCAGTGCGAGCTTTAGCGGTAAAATCAGATACTCGGCGGTGTGGCAGTTCTTTGCTAAGACACCGGAGGAGCCAAATATGGGTATATGTAGAATCTGTGGGCAGAAAGTGAAGCGTGGCCAGGGAGTTAACACTGGCACCACGGCCCTGTGTCAACACATGCAGCGTCACCATCCGGTGGCCTGGGAGAACCGTGGCTCAGATGTGGTGGTCCATCCTGCCGCCGCAGCAACAGCAGCAGCAGCGCCCAGTGGCATGCATGCCATTGCAGCCAGTCAAGGCTCCACCACCTCTGCAGAAGGGAGCTGTTTCTCTTTGCCATCATCTCCCAGTCCAGATGCTCCTGCTCCTCGCTACTCATGGTGCCAGCAGTCGTTCAGCGAGGCGATTGCAAAGAGACAACAGTATGCGTCCAACCATCCAAAGGTGCAGAAGCTGACCGTGCTCCTGTCCAAGTTGTTGGTACTGTAGTCCCTCCCTTTCCAAATGGTGGACTCTGCACCATTCAGAGAACTAATGGCTTGTGCCGAGCCAAGATGGAGAGTTCCAAGCCGTAATTTCTTTTCCAAAAAGGCAATACCATAACTTCATAAATATGTAGAACAGAAGGTGCGCCAGTCCTTGAGCTTATCGGTTTGTTCCAAGGTGCACGGCAGCGCGGAGTATGGAGCTGTACTAGGGTTTCCAGGGGCCAGTACATGTCCTTTACGGCACACTTGGTGAATGTGCTTCCAGCCCAGGCACAACAACAACTTGGACAGGAGACACCGCTTTCTCCTCCACGTTGTCAAACTGCGGCTCCTGCGCCAATGTCCGCCTCCTCCTCCACCACCACCACCACCATCTCAGCCTGCACAAGTACTGCTCCATCATACCACATGTGTAGGGCACAGCGGTGTCACGCAGTTCTACATCTGGCTTGCCTCGGCAAACAAAAGTCACACAGGGGGGGAAAAGGCTCCGCGTTCATGCAGCAAGAAATCAATTTTGTGGCTTTCCCGCGCCAACTGCAAATGGAACCATGGTGACGGACAATGGAAGGAACATTGGTATCTGCGCTGCACCGAGGAGGATGGTCCATGCGCCCTGCATGGCGCACATGTTCAATCTGGTGTGAAAAGGTCCTGAAATTCCTTCCACCAATCTTCAGAAGATTCTGAAAATGGCCAGGAAAGTGTGCATGCACTTCATCCATTCCTACAAGGCCAGGAACACCCTCTTTGAGTTGCAGCGGAAGAACGGACTCCCCTCTACACACTCTGATATGCGAGGTTTCCACCCGCTGGAATTCCAGCCTGCACATGTTGGACCGACTGTATGAACAGAGAAAGGCCATTAACGATTTTTTGATGATCCAGGAAGACAAGAGTACTCCCCTGTGTAACTTTGATGTCAGCCAGTGGCAGCTCATGCGTGATACCTGCCGTTTGCTGAGGCCATTCGAGGAGGCTACTTTTTTGTCAGTCGCCAGGACTACGGGATGAATTAACGTCATTCCACTGCTTCATGTCCTATATCAGATGCTGAAAAATCTATCTGGGCAGGACTGGAGACGTGGCGACTACAAACTCGGCGGCCACATGAGTCCGGTGGGGACTGAACTGGAGGAGGAGGAGGACATTGGAGCAGAAGCATTGTCTGGTGAAATAAGTGTAATTTCTACCCAGGAGACAAGATCGGAGGAGCAGTAGCAGCTGGTGGAGGTAGATGGAGATGAGGAAGTCGAGGCAGATGACCCGCAAGCACGATGGCAGTATACAGTGGAGATGGAGGCAGGGAGCCCCTTGGAGTCACTTGTGCAGATGGCACGCAGCTTTCTGATTGCCTGGCTAGTGACAGCCGAATAGTCAACATCCGGCAGAGGGATGACTTCTGGCCTCCAACCCTATTGGACCCTCGCTACCGGCTCCAAAATGGGACCCTTTTTTTTCCCAGCTGCTGAGAGGGAGGACAAACTAAAATACATAGTGAAATCCTCCATAGTCAGTTGGCCGCTGCCTATGTGCGGAATCGCCCTCCTCTGACAGGTCTGACCGGGGGGTTCTTCAGGCTCCGTACTACTGCCGCGGCTGCTGGTGGAACGTGGGGGGGGGGGGGGGGGGTAGGAGCAGTCCCCGGCTCCATCACAGCAACCTAAGTCTGGAGTCACTGATGAGCAGCTTCCTTCACCCCCTAGTGAGGAGGGCAGTCGCCAGCAGCAGCAGCAGGACCTGGAGCAGTCTCTAAAACCAACAGGTGGTGGCCTACTTGGACGCCACTCTGCATCCCAGTTAGAGGATCCGCTAGACTACTGGGCAGCCAAACTGGATGTGTGTCCGCAATTTTCCCGATTTTGCAGTGGAGAAAGCTGTCCTGCCCGGCCAGTATAGTGTGGCATCAGAGCGGGTGTTCAGTGCAGCAGGTACCATCGTTACCCCAAGGAGAACCCGTTTGTCCACAGGAAATGTGGAACTACTGACCTTTGTCAAGGCGTGGATCAGCCAGGATTTCCACACATCAATGCCTTAGGCGTCAGATTATATCAGCCATGACGCCTCATCAAAACTTTGAGAAATGAGTATGGATTCAAACTACCTGCCTCACCCACTATTCTGATGCCGCCACCCATCTGATACCACACATCTGCTGACAGTTTCTTCATCTGCCACCAACCATCTTTACCAGGGACTGGTATTGCCACCCACCTCCACAGTGTGTCATTGTGCTACTCTATGACCTCATGCTGCTGTTACTGGTGCTGTGACATCTACACTGTGTCATTGTGCCACTCTCTGACCTCATTCTGCTGTTGCTGTTGTTGCTGCTGCCGTCACCTCCACACTGTGTCATTGTGCCACTCTGTGGCCTACTCCTGTTTTTGCCACCTCCAGAATGTCATTGTGCCACTGTTTGACCTCATGCTGCTGCTGTGGCTGCTGCTGTGACCTACACACGCTGTCATTGTCCCACTCTGGGCCCTCCTCCTTCTTTCCCCACCTCCAGAAGGTCATTGTGCCACTGTCTGACCTCATGCTGCTGCTGTGGCTGCTGCCATGACTTACACACTGTGTCAATATGCCACTCTGTGGCCTACTCCTGTTTTTGCCACCCCCAGAATGTCATTGTGCCACTGTCTGACCTCATGCTGCTGCTGTGGCTGCTGCCGTGACCTACACACTGTGTCATTGTGCCACTCTATAGCCTACTCCTGTTTTTCCCACCTCCAGAATGTCATTTTGCCACTGTCTGACCTCATGCTGCTGTGTGGCTGCTGCCGTGACCTACACACTCTTTCATTGTGCCACTGTCTGACCTCATGCTGCTGCTGTGGCTGCTGCTGTGACCAGGGGCGTTGCTAGGGTCCAAAAACATCCGGGGGCCGGGCCCTGTGTTGTGTTTTGCTCAGAAGGGCGGGTTTCACACAGTGTTTTTTACGCCCCATGAACCTCGTCATGTGTTTTTACAGAGAAAAAACTGTGGCCAGTGCGTTCCTCTGAAGCTCCCACTAATATTTATTCTCCCCAGAACAGGTAATCGTTGCCTCAGTGACAGCAAATGAGTTACCATAAAGGGGGGGCCCGTACTTCAGGTGCATTGAAGCGCAATTACCCCGTAAAAAAGTTACGACCAAATTACATCGTGTGATCATACACAGCGTATTTGTGCGCCCCACAATTTGTGCGCCCCACAAATACGGTAAAAGCATAGCAGTGAGGGCTATGATTACCTGTTTTCCCAGCACACAGAACCGGCCCGGAAAAATTTAAATGACCTGCTGCTTCATTCAGTGTGAAAGTGAAGATGGATGGGAGGGGGCCGGAGCGCTGCTGAAACCACACGCTGGAGAACGTAAATTCCAAGAGCAGGCGTATTTTGCGGTGTGCACAGGTCCGTGCCACCATGCGCTGTGTAACAGACCTTTAGGGCAGTACACCGTGTGTTTTGGAAGTACAAAACTGTTCAGCGTGTATTTCCAGGTAAGGGGGGGGGAGGGGGGGGGGCGCGGTTTCCCTTCACTTCCAATTATCAGTGCTGTAAGTGACGTCACTCTCTCCCCCGTTGTGCAATATGTGTGTATTGTAACACACGGGAGGTAGAGATGTAATTCATAGCTCTGTTGAGAACTATGAATTACAGTAATTGCGGCGCGCATGTCGGGCGAAATTTAAGCGCAAAAAACGGCATGAAAAAGCGCCCCCGCGGTTTACGCAGTGTCAACAGAGCCTTAGTCTGGCTGCGCAGCTAAAATCATAAAGTAACCCTGACTAATGACAGATATAAAAAATTATATTCAAATTAATTCATCATCAGGTCATAGTTTTTCTGTCTAAGGGTATGTTCACATGGCGTAATTGCAGTAATCCATAGCTCTCATAGAGAACTATGGATTACACGTCCTCCTCCCATGCTTTCAATACGATCGTATTGTATGCGCGGGGAGATAAGTGACATGTCAATGCATGTCTATGGGACTGGCAGGCTGTTACCCCCCATCCCCGTGCTTCGAGAAGACGTGTTGATCAGCGCGAGCTCCTGAAGCACACAGTGTATTGCAGCATGTTCTGTACATGTCACAATACACCGTGTGAACATAGCCTAACAGGGGGAACACACAGGCAGGATTATGTTTTAGTGATGTGAATGAGGTGATATTGTGGATATGTGTGTGTATACACAAATATACATACACACACAGGGCATACACACATACACATACAGGGCATACATACACACACATACAGTGCATAAACACACATACAGTGCATACACACACACATACAGAGCATACACACACACGTTTACACATTTATACATACTCACATACATCTATACAAACACATAGATTCTCATTTACATACACTTACATTCAGTACAGTTCACATTCATGAACATTATTTTGTCTCCCCCTTTTTTTACACTACTTAAAATTATTGTTCGGGCACTGGGGGCTCCTCACTCACTTCTTGCTGGTCTGGTCCCGAGATAGGGGAACAGCAGGGGTGGGACCTCTCACGGCTGGACAGCGCGCTGCTTCCTGACTCCTTCACAGGTGAGCAGCCGGCGCCCCCTCCTCCCTCCTGAGCTCCCGTCATCCCGGGGCAGTCGCCTCCCCTCGCTGCCTGCCCCATAGCTGCTGCTGTCTGAAATTTTATGAGCGTCCCGGGGACGCACACACAGTGGAACAGCTTGTCGGCTCTACAGGTCACAGTAATGACCTGGAACCGGACGTTCTGAGACTCGGGGCACAGGGAGTCTGGTCCGGGGCTTGTGCCCCGAACAAAACTACCTAACGCCGCCCCTGGCTGTGACCTACACATTCTGTCATTGTGCCACTGTCTGACCTCATGCTGCTGCTGTGGCTGCTGCCGTGACCTACACACTGTGTCATTGTGCCACTCTGTGGCCTACTCCTGTTTTTGCCACCACCAGAATGTCATTGTGCCACTCTTTGACCTCATGCTGCTGTGGCTGCCACCGTCACCTCCACACTCTGTCACTGATGTTGCCACCTGATCCCTCAGCTTGTTTTTTCCAGCTGGCGCTGCCATGACTTTATCAGGCTACATTCCCGCTTCAGTTTTTTGGTCAGTTTTGCCCTCTTAAGTGCCCAGGGAACTTTATAGTGAAGCGACTCTTAGAGTGGTGGCAGCCATATGCGTGTCATACTAAAACACAACATTGTATGAAGACCAAACCCAACTCCCTCTGCATATTTAAGCATGGCACAACGTTCTACAGCACCCTACAGGCCCTGTGCAGCCTGGAAATAGCTGTTTTTAAACGCGATTCGTCCCAAAGTAATTCGGACCAAAACTAATTTTGTCGGAAAATTCGGTGAAGTCGGCAAATCGAATTTTTCAGAAATTCGCCAATCTCTAGTTATGAGGATTAATATTGCGGCCTTCGCACCACTGACAACCAGTGCAATTTACTCGGAAATATGTATAACACAATATGTGTACAACTGAGCTCTCTGCGCCAAACAGACGCACGGACTGCAATAATAGTATTTAAATGTTATATGGATTAATATGGTGGCCTTCGCACCACTGACAATAGGCGTAATTTACTATAAAATGTGTATAAAACAATATGCGCACAATTGAGCTCTTTGTGGCAATAAGAGTATTTAAATGTTATATGGATTAATATGGCGGCCTTTGCAACACTGACAACAAGCGTAATTTACTATCAAATATGTATAACACAATATGCGTACAACTGAGCTCTCTGCGCCAAACAGACGCACGGACTGCAATAATAGTATTTAAATGTTATATGGATTAATATGGCGGCCTTCGCACCACTGACAACAGGCATAATTTACTATAAAATATGTATAACACAACATGCGTACAACTTAGCTCTCTGCACCAAACAGACGCACGGACTGCAATAAGAGTATTTAAATGTTATATGGATTAATATGGTGGCCTTCGCACCACTGACTACAGGCGTAATTAACTAGGAAATGTGTATAACACAATGTGCGTACAGCTGAGCTCTTTGCAGCAAATAGACGCACGGACTTCAATAAAACTATTTAAAAGTTATAGGGATAAGTTAAGACTGTTTTTGGGAACACTGACATGCAGTGATTGCAATAGAACTGAAAAAACAGGGACAATTTCACCTCCTATCAGAGGTCTGCTGGCCAAAAAAGTGGTAAAAACAATGCTTTTTCAATTCAAGATCACAAAACAAACTGAGTTGCAAAATATCTCCCTTCCTTTCAAAAGCCTCTCTTGCTGCCGACCACCCTCCCCCACAGCCCCGTGGCTACACACACCAGTAGATATCCTTAAAACTTTCTCTAACTAAATAAGAAGTGAAATTCTCTAATCTAACTCTATTCTAAGCTGTAGGTAGGTGGATGGTTTCTTGTATTAGAAGAGACTATCTCTCAGAGCTGTTAGAACAGCTATTGGTTTAAACGCAATCAGACACGTTCTGCTGTGAAGTGGCATAGACAGAGAATGAGCTCAAGTAGGAAATACAGTTGCATAGATAAAATGAGGTCAAGTGATTTTTGCAGCCAATGAGATCCATACACCGCAAAGTGGTGTCCTTGTACATCCTCTTCACCCCCCTCTCTCCTCGGAGCTGATTGGCTGGCCGCCAAAATTACAGGAAACACTGAAAATGGTGCGATAGTAATAGATTATCTGTAAGATTGTCACCTAAAGTATCGTGTGATCGGAATTTTCCGATAAGCCTAAAAACCTTGCCGATTTCAAGTCTTGGAGATAATATCGCTCATCCCTAGTCAGGACATATCCAGCATTCATAGCCACTTTAGGCCCCACCTTGTAGCTGCTGTGAGCAGCTCATGGTACTACTACTTGGATGATACAGTTTGTGGCCCTGAGAGAATCACTGCCACTTTACTGTATACTACCCCTTGGTGCAGAGCCCCTGAAACCATAAAACCAGAGGTCGCTTAAGACTGATTTCTGTAAGGGTGTGTCCCCACGCCAAGGGACAAATACCGGTCGGTTTATCCGCCGGGGGGAGGGCTTCTTTTCTCTGCAATGTGCGGAGAAAAGCCCTCCTTCTTCACATTCACTTGCACATATTCTGTCCGAGAATCGGACGGAAGAATGTGCAAGTACAATGTTTTTCGGGCGGAAAAACCACCGTGCGGAAAACCCATGCAGTAAGGATTGCTGCATGGGTTTTCCACAGAGCCCCATTGTACTCATTTTCGGATGGTTTTTCAGATGGTCTGCAAAACCACAAACTGTCTGAAAAACCAGCTGAAAACCCATGCCGTGGGGACATGCCCTAACGCTCCAGCCCCCATTGTCCTGCTCAACAAACCCTCGTAAACTGCAGACACCCGAAATACAGCGTGTCCTAACTCAAGGATCACCAGGACCCAAAAGGAGGCATGAAATAGAATTACATCAGAAACACCATATTTATCAGTAACTTCAGAACTGATCACCAGCAGACTTCATATATACAGTTGAAAACAGAAGTTTATATTCACTATATAAAAACATACATATGCATCTTTTTCTTACTATCTGACATGAAATCAGAATAAACCTTATCCATTTTTGGTCAATTAGGATTACCAAAATTATTTCTCTTGCCAATTGCCAGAATAACGAGAGAGAGAATATTTTAAGGCATTTTTATTACTTCCTGCAAAGTCAAAAGTTTACATAGACTAGGATTACTATTCCTTTAACCAATTTTGGACAGCTCATATCTGTGAATGCTTCTGATAGGTTTATTGGCAACATCTGAATTAATTAGAGGCACACCTGTGGATGTATTTTTAAAGCACACTAGAAACACACTACTTCTGTGTGTAACATCATGAAAAAGTCTAAAGAAATCAGCCTAGATATTAGGAAGAGAATTGTGGACTTGCACAAATCTGGATAATCTGTGGGTGCAATTTCCAGATACCTGAAGGTGCCTTGTTCATCTGTACAAACAATTATACGCAAGTACAAACAATATGGGAATGTCCAGGAAGGAGACAGGTTCTTTGTCTCAGAGATGAACATGCTTTGGTCCGACATGTACATATCAACCCAAGAACAAAAGCAAAAGACCCTGTGAAGATGCTGGCGGAAGCTGGTAAGATTGTGTGATTATCCACAGTGAAATTAGTACTGTATCAACTAAGGCTGAAGGGCCACTCTGCTATGAAGAACCCATTACTCCAAAAGAAACATATAAAAGCCAGATAAATATTTGTAAATGCACAAAGGAACGGAGACCTACATTTTTGGAGGCATATCTTGTGGTTTGACGAAACTAAAATTGAACTGTTTGGCCATTGTCACATTCGTGTCATCTGGTTCTGGTCGTTGTCGACGGCCGCTGCGACCATAACTGCGGCTTTGCTTTATCCTGTGTGAACACAGTCCTCTACCTTGGACTTTAATTGAATCCTGGCCAATGCCCGTGGCCAGGAACTTTCCAGCACTCTCTGGGTTAATCAATTCTCTTGTTGATGGACAGGTTCTGCTCCCTATCACTTCTGCTCTGTTTCATCCCCTTACCTAGTTATAGTCATTACTTCATTTCCTCTTTGACTGCTATAGGTTTTTCCAATGTAGTGTGCCATCTGTTCTCCTGTTGTTTCTGTGCTCTCCTGACCTTTCGCTTTGGACTCCGGTTATCCTCTTTGTCTCAGGCCTCTGTACCTCGCTGCCCGTAAATTGCCGACTTGGACCGCCCAGCCACGTTTATTGTTCTGTGTTTGTTTTGTCCTGTCTGTGTTGCACCTATATCAGTGCAGCCATCAGTCTTCCTGTTGGGGCCAGCCTATTAAGGAGTCGGGTTCCCCAAAAGGCAGGGACATGGGCTGGGATCAGAGTCAGGGCCCACTTGTTTGTGTGTGCCTCCCTGACCGGTCCCTGACAGCCATAATTACTTTCGTTATGTTTGGAGGAAAAAGAGAGAAGCTTGGAAGCCTAAAAACACTATCCCAACTGTGAAACACAGTGGTGGCAGCATCATGTTGTGGAGTTGTTTTGCTTCAATAGGGACTGGTGCACTTCACAAAATAGATGGAAACATGAGGAAAGAAGATTATGTGGCAATACTGAAGCAACATCTCAAGACAGGCAGGAAGTTAAAGTTTGGGCGGAAATGGGTCTTCCAAATGGACAATGACCCAATGCATACTGCCAAATTGGTTACAAAGTGGCTTAAGGATAACCAAGTCAATGTTTTGGAGTGGCCATCACAAAGCCCTGATCACAATCCTATTGAAAATTTAGGGGCAAAGCTGAAAAGGCAAGTGCGAGCAAGGTGACCTACAATTATGGCTCAGTTACACCAGTTCTGTCAGGAGGAATGGGCCACAATTCCTACCAACTATTGTGAGAAGCTAATGGAAGGATATCCAAAACATTAGACCCAAAACATACAGTTTCAGGGCAATGCTACCAAATACTAATGAAATGTATGTAAACTTTTGACTTTGCAGAAAGTAGTAACAATGCCCTAAAAATGATCTCTCTCATTATTCTGGCATTTAGCAAATATAAATAATTTTTGTAATCCTAATTGACCTGAAACAGGTAGGGTTTATTCTGATTTCAGTCAAATATGAGAAAAAATCTTTTGTTTTTTTTATTAGTAAATAAACACCCCTTTTAACGTATACTTGATATTTCTTTAAATTTTCCCCTCTCTTTAAAAAAAAACAAAAAAAAAACTCCAGAGAACAATGGCATATTCAGCAAATAAGGTATTAATCAATCCTCTACCACAGATACCATTCTAATTAATACAAGTATATACAGTATTTTTCGGCTTAAGAGCACCGGACTAAAAAAGGTGCACCTTGGTTTTACAGCAGGAAAACGGAAAAAAAAGAATTTAAAAGAAAAAAGTGCAGGCTGAAGTAAGTTTTTAATGGTACCTTTTTGGGAAACATGTGAATTTTTTGATCACTTTTTATTAATTTTTTGGGGATAAAAAAAATCCCCAAAGAAACACATTTTGGGGCTTTTTGGAATTTTTTTCTTCTATGGTAAACAGCGTGCGGGATAAATTATGTTATTTTTTGATAGAATGGAATTTTATGGACGCAGTGATACCAAAATATTAATTTTTTTTATTTTTTGATTTTGAAAAATGGAAAAAGTGGAGTGTTTAAATTTAATATTTTTTTTTTTAACTTTTTTTTTAAATTTTAAATACTTAGTCCCCCTTAGGTACTTGACCCCCAAGGGCAAAATGTTTTTCTTTACCAAAATACTTTTGTACTGCGTAAAAGGTTTTTTCATTTATTCATTACCAATTTACCCTACCTGGGGCCTAATAGCTGACATAAGTACGGGCAGCGGGGCAAAACCTGCTGAACTGGCTGCTGCCTTGGCAACTGATCCCCCCCGCAATTTTTACATTTGGAGGGGGAAGATCAGAAGACCTGGGTGCCAGCTCAAAAATTTGGAGCAATGCCGTGGGCTTTAACCCCTTAAATACTCCTTCCGGCTTCCCGCAGCATTGTTCCTTTACATCCTCTTGGCGGCCCAAGAGAGCACATTCGAACTATAAGACGTATCCTAATTTTTCCACTAATTTGGGAGAAAAAACTGTGTCTTATAGTCCAATAAATACAGTATATGCCATTGATAACATAAGCAACACAAACTATAAAGTACATATAATAACATAGGAGAAAGCAAGAAGTCTGAAGGCTGGTGGACAAAAACCATAATCAGGCCCGGACTGCCCATAGGGCAAACCGGGCATTTGCCTGGCGGGCCGCTGGGGTCCGGGCCGCAGGGCCGGCTCGGAGCGCCCGCCGAGGGGGCCGGTGTTTCCCCGGGCGGGCCCCGAGTGTCGCCAGGCGCACGTACAGGGGCCGCAACGGTCGCATATGCGACCGGACTCCTGTCCAGGGGGCCAAAAGGCCCCCCTCGCCACCGGCGAAAGGCTGGGTCACCGACCCACCTGAAAAGACATCACGGCCCCCGCCTGCACCGCGCGTGCAAGCAGGGGCCGAGGCTGAACACTGGGATCTACTGATCCTTTCTGCTCAGCTCCCAGGGGGGCCGGGGGGAAGCGCCCGATGTAATGACTTTTCCGGGGCCATGCTCCGTGGTCCGCGCTCGCGGGCAGCGGCCGCCCGGGGGCAAGACAGAAAGAAGCAGAGACATGGGAAAGTATTGGTTTTTTTTTTTTTAAAATACGAGCCCCCCTACCTATGTACTGCCGCCTGCTAGTATAAATCCCCTGCCTGCTACCAATACTGCCCGCCTGGCTTATACCCCCTGCCTGCTACCTATATCTGCCCTCTGCTACTTTATACTGCCCTGCCTGGCAATTATGCCCCTTCCACCTATACATCACCCTGCCTGCCTATCTATATACCCCTGCTGGCTATAACGCCCTGCTGCCTACCTATATACTGCCCCCCCTACCTAAATCAGCCCGCCTGCCTATCAATACTCCCCTGCTGGCTATATACCCCATCTCCCACCTTTTAACTCCCCCTTTTTACCTATATACAGCCCTGCCTGCCTACCTATATACTGCCCCTACCTACCTATAATCGCCCTGACTGTCCCATATATTTTCCCTGTCTGCCTCCCTTATATCCCCTGCTTAAATATATCACCCTGCCGCCTACCAAAATTTAACCCCCTGGCCTACCTATAAGGGGCCCTTCCTGTTATATACTGCCCTGCGGGCTAATATGGCCCTTTTCCCCGGGCTATATACGGCCCTGCGGGCTATATACTGGCCCGCCGGAATATACTGGCCCGCCTGCCTACTACTGGGCCTGCCTGCTACCATATACCCCCTGTCTGCCTACCTAATACTGCCCCTGCCTCCATATATCACCCTGCCTGCCCTATCTTTACTGCCCGCCTGGCTATTACTCCCCCTGCCTGCTACCTATTACGCCCTGCCGCACTTAATACTGCCCTCCTGGCATAACTTGCCCCTTTACCTAAAATCAGCCCTGCCTGCCTATCTTATACCCCCCCTCCCTGGTATATACTGCCCTGTCTGCCCCCCTAATATACTGCCCCTCCCACCTATATATCGCCCTGCCTGCCTATCTAATAACCCCTGCCTGGCTAAATACTCCCCGTCTCCCTACCTATATATGCCCCTACCTATATATCACCCCCGCGCCTACCAATATCCCCCTGACTGCTCCCTATAACTGCCCGTCTGCCTCCCTAATCTGCCCCACTCCTACCTAAAAATCGCCCGCCTGCCTACCTATATAATCCCCTCCCTACCTATAATGGCCCTTCCTGCTTATAAACTGGCCTGTCTGGCTATATAGGGCCCCTGCCTGGCTAATACGGGCCCTCCCGCCTACATAGGGGCCCTCCCTTTATATACGGGCCCCTCCCTGGTACTTACTGGCCCTGTTTGCTAATTACTGGCCCTAGGGCTATTACTGCCCCCGGCCCCCTACTTGGGTAATTACTGGGGGGCACCCCACTCCCTGGTAGTTCCCTGGGGGCACCCCAGGTCCCCGGAAAAATTTACTGGGGACCCCCACTCCCTGCAGTTACGGGGCACCCCCACTTCCGGGCTATTTTACTGTGGGAGCCCCAATACCGGCTAGTTATGGGGGCAGCCCTTGCACCTGGTATTACAGGGGCCCTGTAACCTACCAATTTAAAATGGGGAAGGCCCCTTACCAACCCTAATGGGGGTTATTTATTTACATGCCACTTATCTGACTTTTTAAATTTCAATTTTTATGGTCTAAATAGCGTTTGGGGGAAAAGATAGGAAAGGCAGGAAAAGAGAGGATCAAATGATTTGTGGTAAATTCTACAGGGACGATGTGACCGGGAGAAGAAGAAATTGCATGCGTCCGGGGCAAAAAAATGGAAGGGGAAAAATCACAGGGAAGACATCAAAAGGTTTTTGGGGAAAAAGAAGAAAAGGGGAGAGGGCAACCCCCATCGAGAGACGTCTCCTGGAGCAGGGCTGCCACAGAAATTTCAGGGGCCCCCTACAGCTATACACAGAGCCCCCCCGTCGCCCTGCCCCCGCCGCCCCGCCCTGTCAGCCCCCCCCCTGTCAACCCAATCACTCCCCCCTCCAACACCACCCCCCAAACCCCGGCCAACCAACCACAGAAAAAAAAGCATTTGCCATTGTCTTTGGATTTAGGTCTTGTTCATTTTACAAGTCCGTTTATCTACGTATATTGCTTAAGAGTACTTATACAAGGCCAGCAAATAAAATGCTGATCAAAAGTGTCAGCAAAAAGTTACAACCCAAACATAAACCCCAAACAATATAACCCAACAATAAAAAAAGACAAATAATACTGCCCCAGTCCCTACGTTTGATGACAATATCACTATAATTTTTCTGACAAAAACCCGCATACAAAGCTATATTACCAGTAAACCCCAATAACAAAGACCAAGTAAAAGCCACATCATCACCACATAATCCAAGGGTCAGAAAATGCCACGATACTTTTACTGAATATAATTTTTACAATAACACCAATATTACCACATACACTGACCATATAGGGGACTGTATGAAAACTGTCTAGGGCTAGACTTTCTTTGCTCCCATAGCAACCAACAAGCGTCGTTTCATTCTTTTAAGCACTAAAAGGGGGGCCTGATTTGGTTGCATGGGCAACAAAAAAAACACCTAGACAGTTTTCATACTGTGGCCCATTTGGGAGATACAAGGCCCCAGTACAGTACATTTGTGATCATAGGTACGTCGCTATAAGTCGTTCACTTTTTCCCCTTTTTTTTCCATCCGGGGGGCCTGGACACCATCGTCCCTTCAGAATTCACAACACAATCACCTGGGACTCATGTACCAACTGTACACAACACCCCCCCCCTATGAACAAAATCCCCCTCCATAGTTTCCCCCGAAAAAAAAAAGTAATAATTTCCCCTTTTGGGGCCCTTTTTTATTTATAGGGACCCCCGTACGTAAGTAGATATGGGTCCCTAAGGTGGGTAGCTAGGGAAAAGGCCTTCGTAGGTAGAGGGGGAACTTGGTGGGGGCCCCAATGGAGGAAACTTTAGTGGTCCCACTCGGGGCACCGCTTTTCAGCCCCAACCCAAATTCCCCCACCGGGGGGGGCCCCCCAATACTCAGTGGCTTGAGCAGGGTCCCCCCAAAACTCAGGGGGCCCTGACAAGGTCCCACAAAACTCAGGGGGGCCCTGACAAGGGGCCCACAAAAATCCCGGGCCCGGCAAGGCCCACAAAAATCAGAGGCTTTTAGCAGGGCCCAACCCAAAAATCAGGGGCTTGTCGGGCCCCACAAAAACTCAGGGGGCCTTTTGCGGGGCCCCATGACAATTTAGGGACCTTAGTTGGGCCCCCCGCATTTGGGGGGCCCTTAAAGTGGGGCCCCGCAACATTTAGGGGGCCCTTTTGTGGGGCCCCGCTCATTTAGGGGGCCTTTTGGGGGCCCCCGCATTTTAGGGGCCTTTTGTGGGGGGGCCCCCCGTCATTTAGGGCCTTGTGTGGGGGCCCCCCCGTCAGTTGGGGGGCCCTTTTGTGGGGGCCCCCGTCATTTAGGGGGGCCCGAGTTGGGCCCCACGACATTTAGGGGCCGGGGGGGGTGCTGAGGGGGGGCCCTTCGAGTCGCGGTGCGCTTAATAAAAAGGCCTTCATTAAGTATCAAAAATTACTATTCTTCAGCTGCTGCACCGGCAGCTTGGTCTAAGTACCGGCGGCCCCCATCCGGGCCCTGCGCGGGGGCATTTTATTATTTTAATCAGTGAGGACCCCCACGGGGGCGGGCCCCATGTCACGGTTTGTTTGTCAAAACCCCGCGGGCCCCGGGGGAAGGAGGGGGGGGCCCCCCCGGCTATCAGACACAAGCTGCCGCGCGCAGCCCTGAAGAAAAAGTAATTAAGATTTAAAGAAGGCCATATTAAGCGCAGCGCGACTCGCACGGCAACCCCCCAGCAGCGCCTGGCCCCGCCCCACAACACGGGCGCAGGCGCTGCGCTACACTTAAAACATTATTGTGAAGCAAGGGGGGGGGTACTTCCCCGCGGTGGGGCCCCCCTTGCTTTCAAGTTCCCGGCCGGCCCGACGGCAGTAGTGGTTGTACTGCCCTAACGGCGGCCCGCCCCGGATTTACTGTGTCAGGGGTCATTTTACTTCTATGTTGAATCAGTGCTGTATTCATTGATGGTGACCTTACTCTGGGGATGTGATTGGGGGGGGTTGTAGGTTATGTTGCTGCTTGTGTAGTGTCAGTGTGGGTTGTCCCTTTGAACAAGCGCACACCTGCTCTGTATTAGATTTCTCTGCCCACGTTTCTTTCTTCCTTGCTTGTGTGTAGGGGCTCTCAAAAAGGGTTTTTTTTTTTTCATTTTTTGATGCGTTTTTTTTGGGGCAAAATGTACAGCATTAACGCTCTGGGCCTTTTTGCACAACCAAAAAAAAAAAAAAAAAAATGCACCAAAATGCTCCAGTGAAAGCACCCATATAGTGTAAATTTTTTAGAAATGGGGGAGGTCGAGAACAAGGGAAATTTTTTAAGCGCAATTTTTTGGGCTGTGGGGGGTTTGTGCCAGGGCTGATTTTTATTCCCAGTCCGGCCCTGTCCATAATAGCCCAATGACAACTAAGACCTACCAGAAGCCATAAGCCATAAAATGTAGTCAGGGGCAACCATTAGTCTGACTCCAAGGGGTCGGCTGCATCTCACCATGTGCAGGAGTAGATCTGACTGCTCCTCAGTTGAATAGTCAGCACCGACATTCGCTGCCCTTTACCCCCAAATGTGACCCCCCAATCCTCTATCGTATCTGCTGTGTAAGCTGGAGCTGCAAGAGACCACACAACCTGCCAGCAATTAAAGTCAGGCCCTTCTAGTTCATTTGCTAAAAAGTTTGGGCTGTCCTCAGAAGATCACCTCTGCCCCAAAAATTCTCAGAATAACAAATCTATACCTCCTGGTAACATTCCCCACAAGCCCCTGAGGAAAGTCCCACATAGCGGCTATAAAAGTTTTTTTTTTGAGCAGGCTACAATGAGGATTAACAGGAGCCATGTAACCAACAGAGCAGCTCACCTGAGCCAACCCCAGCCCATACACCAGTCACTGTACACATACATCTATACATAAAACCTAATTAAATTAAACCCGTTTTAAAATGATTATAAGTCGAGTTTTTCAGACAAAAAAGTGCTGAAAAATCCCTCCTCGGCTTATACTCGAGTCACTGTGGCACTCGGGTGCTGCGATCCCCCGTGGCCGACAGGGAGGCTTCGTTTATGCGGCCCCTCAGGGAGCGCATATAGTGAAGGCCGAGTACAGCTGACGGGGGCCTCCGGGGGCGCTGTGAGGGCCCCGTGCGCTGTCAGCTATCTTTCCCCTTTTTGTGATCCTCCGGAGGCATGCAGGAGAGGAGGTCCATGCGGGCAGAGAGGAGCGCTCCATGTACCGTGGACCCCGGGCCCGGCCCGCAGACTGGGGTGTCCGGGTTTCTGGCACGGGCGGTGTGTCTCACGCTCGTGGGGGGCCTGATGACATCACCCGCCCCCCTGTGCGAGAAGTAGAAAAGCGGGCCCCGGGAGACGGGAGCGGGGATCCGGTAAGGGGTTTTTTTGTTTTAAAATCCGACCTATACCTGCCTATACCCTCCCTTTTCCTGCCTGGGGGGCCTTTACCTCCTTAGCTCCCTTCCCTCCCTGTACTGCCTATACCTGCCTTTAGCCTGTCTATACCCTCCCTGGGGGAAAACCTATACCTTGCCTATAGCGCCATACTGCCTGTACTGCTATCCCTGCCTTACCTGTCTATAGCCTTCTAGGGGATATACCTGTTAGCCACTTGGCCCCCTAGATGCCTATACCTGCCTATAGCCTGTCTTAGCCTGCCTAGGGGCCCTATCCCCCTTAGCCGCCTATAGCCTGCCTAGGGGCCCTATACTTCCCTATACTGCCTATAGCCGTATACCTATTATGGGGGACCTAACCCCCTTTTAAAGTCTGCCTTACCTCCCTTTGAGGACCTTTCCCGCCATGCCTGCCTAGGGGGCCCCTTTACCTGCCTATAACACCCCTATAATGACCTAAACCTGTCTTTACCCTGCATATGAGGACCTATAAACCTGCCTATAACGAACCTATCGCTGCCTATAACCTTGCTATGGGGGCAAATTACACCTGCCTATAGCCTGCATCTAGGGGGTCTTATAGTGTCATATACCAGCCTATGGGGGACATTAAACTGACTTATACCAGCCTATATATGCATTTGGGAGGACATTAAACTCGCCTATATCTGCCTATGTCGTGACAATTCAACTGCCTATGTAATTTTATTGGTAATTATTTTTATTTGTAATAATTCACAGTAGCCATGCATTTCCACCCTAGGCTTATACTCGAGTCAATAAGCTTTCCCGGTTTTTGTGGCAAAAGTAGATGCCTTGGCTTACACGCGGGTCGGCTTATACTCGAGTATATACGGTATATGAATCTCCAATAATTACTCAAAACCAAAAGCCGGAGCACACTGGATATGATGAACACACAGGACTGAAGCTCCATATAATCTCTACAAGTGATATCCACTATTTTAAGTAACACATAAAATACATAACACCTCACACCTGTACATAACACCTAAAATCGTGTAACAGGAGGTCGTTGTTGCTGGACAAATAACCACAAAGGCAACATAAACAAAATGTAATGACATGTAGAAAGTGTACAGAATCCCATGTCTATGGGACTTAAATATTCAGAGAAGATCTTGTGACCTGTGACACACAAGCCATCCATTTACCTGGATGTCATGGAGTATCCAGACCATCACCATGTGCTGCTCACTGCTAAATGGAGGATAAATACCCATCCACTATAGTGTCCAGCTCGTATAACCATGGGAGATCCCTTATAAAAGCACTGTATTCTATAAACTGACCTGTATGCACAACTATTAATATATCTGGATGGTGGTAATTGCACATAAGAGCAACAGAATACAACTCTGCGTAAATGCAGGCGAAAATATTCGCCATTAAAATACAATGGTCCATATTGATCTATCTGCAATGATCGGTCCCCCGCTCCTCTCTCACCAAGGTCTCCATACTGAGCCTCATTCTTTTGTCTCCTGGCTCTCTCTTATTTCATTGTCACTAACTCATGTGTATCTACTACCAAATATGTGCTCAGTAGTTACATGTGCCCTTTACTATTACTGCCTGTCCAGGCTGCTCCTCTGTACACATTCTGGGACTTCCCCTTCTAATCACTGGATTGCTGCAACCACCACATAGGGATAATAATCACTGTTAGGGCATGTCCACACGGAACAGGTCCCCCCTGGTTTGTGGCTGGTTTTTTCAGACGGTTTTGACGTTTTGCAGAACCATCTGAAAAACGGCTGCACAACAAGCACAATGGGCTTTTATGGAAAACCCGTGCAGCAGTCCCCCACTGCAATGGTTTTCTGCCCGGTGGTTTTTTAGACCGCACAGGCCCCGCCCGAAAAACATAAACAAAAATGCACTACATTTTTCCATACGGTTTTCAGAGGTGGAATATGTGCATGTCAATGTGACTGCGGGTAGTGGCATTTACTCCGGTCATTGACGGAGAAATAGCTGCCACCACCCCCTAGCGGTCATGGGGGACGGCACTAAAACAGGACAAATACGGTCAGATAACAAACGACACGGTATTTCTTCCTCTGCCATGGGGACATTGCCCTTAGTGTTTGTGTATCACCATGTCTGCAGGGGTGTTATCCAGGAGCGGGGCGGAAGTGGGGGCAGATACATGATGGAGGATGGTGATTATGTCAGAGGGGGAAATACAGTTCTATAAATGTTGTAGAAGGAAACCCACTAACATATACCTGAATTACATACACCACTACAACTAGTGCATACTTGTCAGTGCGGTGTAGTGATGCCAATACTATACATGTTAATGCTTGCATTGTACAGACTTTTTCCATTCCAATCTTGTGTGAGAGAGGATAAGACAATTGAAACATGTAATTAAATTATTATTTTTTAAAACAACTCCACCCGCTAATTGTAAGACAACCCTTACTCTATAAAAGGGGAATCACCCCAGCATAAAACCACCCAATTTTCACGATCTGCAAATTCCTCTGCCTCCTGCCTGCATGCAATTATGTGTTCGATCCTGGTGGCTGGAATTTGCTAATGCTGTTCAGTGCTGCAACAGTTAACACCTGTTCCTATGTTCCTGTGCAGTCCCTCCTGGCAGAGTACGGTGTTCCTGTGCAGTCCCTCCAGGCACAAGAGTTCGGTGTTCCTGTGCAGTCTCTCCTGGCGGATTCCGGAGTTCTGTGCTAGTCCTCCTGGACAAGGAGTCGCGTGTTCCTGTGCATCGTCCCTCCTGGCGGAGTCCGGTGCTCCTGTGCACTCCCTCCTGACAGAGTCCGGTGTTCCAGTGCAGTCCCTCCTGGCCGGACCCCCCCCCGCTCCGCCCCGTGTTCCCTTTTCACTGTCTCTCCCTGACCCACGGTGGCCAAGGCTAACCCTGTACAACACTACATCCTCTGGATCCGTGATAGTGTTGAGTGATTTTAGAAGGACAAAGTTGCAATCGGCAAGGTTTTTATGGTGATACGAAATTTCCAGATCATGCGATAATTAACGGTTAAAATCTGTGCATCATCTATTAAGATCGCGCCTTTTTCTCGCGCCTTCCTGTAATTTTGGCGGCCGCAAAATCAGATTACAGAATAGAAAGACAGGGTGAGATGTGTGTGCGACGTCTATGACTGGGATAGTGCATGGTTGCGATGCTGGATACAAATCACATGACCTCGTTTTACATATAGAACAGCGTTTACCTGTATTCAGCACTCAGTGTCTCTCGAGCGTCTCATCAGGGATAGGAATGCCGCTCTGCTGTGGGCAAACAAGCTCAGCGAAATTAGGTCTATTTCTGAACAAGAAACCTCATTCTATTAGCTGTTGATCCTTCCAATTTAGTTAGTTAGAGATTTGAAGATTTGATGTAGTTAGCTTATGAGAATCTTTTAAGCGCACTTACCGCTGTAAATTCACGGCGGTGGGGAGCGGGAGGGGGGGGGGCCCCACGGTCGCGACACAGACAAGCTCTATCATATAAAGAACCACTGGATAAAGTTCACCAAGAACTTAGTGTAGACCATGGTAGTGGATATCTTATATTAACAGTTTGATACTTGATATATTTACATAGGATATTGGGCAGCCTGAACTTATATTGGATACTAATCATTTCTAGTATCTGCTGGTCTCTTTGTTAGCTGCAAAACTCCACTTTTATTATCAGTATACTTTTCAGATTAGTGTTCAATTTTACCCATTACACCTGTGACTGTTGATTATATCCCACCTTCGCCACCTCTTAAATTACAAATCCAGCAATTCTCGTAGTCCAGCACAGGTAGAGTTTGCCAAAATACCGTGTATCAGTACGAAAAACATCACAAGTTAGGTTTTTTTACTTTGCGCCACCCAGAGCCCACATGTTCATTGACGCAGCATCTACGTTACGTCTTAAAACAGCAATTCTATATTCACCACATGGTGATTGAAAGGGTGCAAAAAAATATGTTTATTATATCAAAACATAACAGTTACGTGTTTTTGACTCTTTTGCACACCAGCACTGTTCATATGCGCAAGCATATACGTATAATCATTAAAACAGCCAATTCTATTATTCTATACACAGGTGAATTGAAAGGGCAAAAAATACCGTTTAATATACCAAACATAACAGTTACGTGTTTTTTGCCTTTTTTGCCGCACCAAGCAATGTTCATTGACGACAGCATCTACGTAAATCTTTAAAAACAGCAATTCTATATTCACCACAGGTTGAATTGAAAGGTGCAAATAACATACCGCTTATTATATCAAATACATAACAGTTACGTGTTTTTTTTGACCTTTGACGCCCCCAGCACTGGTTCATTGCGCAGCATCTACGTAAATCTTAAAACAGCTCAATTCTTATTCACCGCACAGGTGAATTGAAAGGTGCAAAAAATACCGTTTATTATATCAAAACATACAGTTACGGTGTTTTTTTTTTTTGATTTTTGCGCAACCAGCACTGTTCATTGACGCAGCATATATACGTCAAATCTTAAAAACAAGCATTCTTACTATTCACCACAGAGTGAATTGAAAAGGTGCAAATACATTACGTTTTATTATATACATAAACATATCAGTTACGTGCTTTTTTGATCCTTTGGCACCAGCACTGTTCTTGACGCACATCTAAGTTAAACTACTTAAAACTCAGCAATTAAGTATTCAACACAGGTGAATTGAAAGGTGCCAAAAATATACCGTTTATTATTTCAACAAACATTACCCAGTTTTACCGTGTTTTTTTGACTTACCTTGGCACCACTGCACTGTTCATTGAACGCAAGCATCTACGTAAATCTTAAAAACCCTAGCAATTTATATTCTTTTTTTTTACCACAGGTGACATGAAGGTTGCAAAATATAAGTTTATTATATCAAAACATAAATTTACGTTGTTTTTTGACTTTTGGCGCACCCAGCACTGTTCATTGAACGCAGCATTCTACGTAAATCTTAAAAACAGCAATTATATATTCACCACAGGTGAATTGAAGTGCAAAATAAATACCGTTTATTATACCAAAATAACAGTTACGTTGTTTTTTGACTTATTGCACACCCACCCCCAGACACTGTTCATGTCGACAGCATCTACGTAAATCTTAAAACAGCCCAATTTTATATATTCACCACAGGTGGAATATGGAAAGGTACAAAAAATTACCGTTTATTATACAAACATAAACAGATACGTGTTTTTTGACTTTTGCCCAGTCCAGATTGTTGATAGAAACCTTGCAGTTCAAATTTTTTGTTTCCAGCAATCAGGATTTGGAGAATAGCTGTGATTTGCCGTCTTTAATAAGCGACTTTCCAAAAACTAATTCCATACCTTCTCTCAAATTTTTATATTTCTGAACTGGATGCGAAATCGCAGGTGGTCAAGCGAGCACGAGGCGGGGTGCGGTAGGAATGGAGGTGAGGGGGTTTACGAGAGAAGGTGCTCATTCCAGTGCTGGCGACACACACGCATTGCCAGCGGATCGTCAGTTGCACGGACCGTTCAGGCCTGTCATCACTGGGTCAGGGCCCTGTAATCTAAGTATAACGAACATCGTCGCCAATCTGTCCTTCAGTGGTTATGCAACCTGCATATAGCAGTCTTACCTCACTCGTCTCCTCGCCAGTCACGGCCACATATGTAGTCATCAGCATCATCAGCATCTGTCCAACATAAGAAGCCCAAATGTCAACTCGTTGTAACCACCACTGTGGATAATCCATTGTCTTGAAGCCTCTTTGATGACAAATTGCGGTTGGGGTCAGAAGGCATGTTAAAAGATCAAGAGGATGATTTAAGTCTGCTTGACGACCCAGTTACTGATGCATCTGAAGGAGGTGAAGGGAAGCCGGGTCAATCGGCTAAAAATCACCGGTCGCAGGTCCGGCACAGCCTTGCAGTGCCCTTGCTATGTAGCCCGCAGCTTTCTGGATGCAGAAAGTCCAGGTCGACCAAGTCCACCTGTGTTGATGATGATGATTGATGACGACCATTCGCGGATCCATCCTGGTCTTTCGCAGAATTTCGCTTGCGAACGCAGCTTCAACTCAGTGTAGAGGAGGAAGACGATGGGGTGTTGGTGGTGTGTCCAATACGGGTCCCGCCACAAAAAAGGCGAGAGACGGAGGAGCGCTGGTCGTTTAGAAGTCAGTTGATATGATTCCGCCCAGCCGGGTCAGCGCAAACCGCTCCTCGCTTATCGCCATCAAAAAGAACCAGGAACCTCTCAAAGCCTGGGCCTTCTTGAGCAAGTCCTCTGATTCACCACAGCGATGTATATTGCCGCCTTGCCGTATACAACGCATAAGTAGATGGCATGAACCTTATCGTGGTTAACCACCACCAACATGTTAGTCAATGCAGCGAATGCGTGAGTTGAAATTGCGGGAACCACTTGGCAACAACAGGTCAGACCGAAGCCATGCCACTTCAACCACTGTCCACACCCATTGTATACGCCTCCTCCATCCTCCGCCACACCAAGCGTTCCTCAGCTGCAACATGTCTCGCAGAGTCATGATCACGGGATCAGCACTCCGCTTCAGGCCTCACCGATCGCCACCCGAGATTCCACCCAGCACCACCAGAGACCCATCCTACCCTTCTCCTTCCCGCCCAGTTTGACGACCAGCACCCCGTACAGCGGCCAGTCTAGCAGCCAGCCTTCTGTCTTCCTAGGTTTGGGAGCAGAACGAAACACTTTTCCCAAAGCCATCCAAAGCCAAAAGCCTGGAATGTCGGCATGCCAGGCTTTTTGGCTTGGAAATGTTTGCCTTTCCGTCTGGTGGACACAGATGGGGTTCCGCTACATTCATGGCCTCGCCTGCCCCCAATACAAAGATGCAGAGCAGGCATTTCTTTGCCAGAATAAACCGTCCCTGCCTGGCCAGCCACGTTGTCATCTTAAAATTTCAAGCACGTTGTTGCATCTGTGTCCGGAAAAGTCCATCTCACCACCGACACTTGGACTAGCTAAGCATGGAAGGTCCCCTATATCTCTGATATGACAACAGCTAACTGGGTGAAAGCTGGAGTGGATGTCTCTCTGGGGGTGACGGTGGCTCTCTGGCTCAGGCGCCACGTCTTCAAAACCGCAGGGATGTTTTGCAGGAGGGCTCTTTCCCACCAAGGTCCTCTGGTGGCATCACGTATGCACAGAGACACCAGGCCGTGTTAAATTAATCTGCCTGGAGACCGTTCACACACCACAGGTAGGAGCTGTGGACGAGCTATAAGCAAAGAGGGCGCGCAAACCCAGAGCGCTGGCTGGGTGAAAGACCTTGTGTCAGCAACGGTGGGTGTGCATTAACGGGCGATAATCTGTGGCCGCCCTTACAGGACCGGTAGGCTGGAGCACATCCCTTGCCTGCACGATGTCAATGAACCTTGTCGGTCCAGAAATTTCTAAAGAGCTACCAGGGTCTGGACTGCTGCTGAAGAAGGCTCGAGGTCTGCAGTTCGCACTTACCGCCCCGTTCAGCAACGCTTTGTCCAACCTGGTGACGTTTTTGCAGCCGTCAGCTCGGGCCTTCCAGTCAACCATTCATTGTTGACGTGGGAACACGCTGGAATTCCAAACACCCTCCACATGCTCCAGAGATTGTCGGCCAGCAGCGCGAATGCCATTACGCTCGAGTACGAAGTGACCATGGCTGACAAGCAGCGGTACGACCTCTCCCCCTACTCATGGGTGTTGAACCACCGAGAGTGGTGAGGCAGGTGAAAGGAAGCTCTGCACCAATCCTTCGCGTTTTGAAGAAAGCCACCAAAAATGGTCAGTGCGGGACAATGCCCTTGTCCAGCATGGAGCACTGTGGCTGATCTTAGTTCTGGAACGATCGTTGGACACTCTGAAACAACAGGTCCGACAGCGATGGAGGTGGAGACGACAACAGATTCGAGGACTCGGAGCCTTTCTCCCCGTCAAACCCACAAGGCCCGACAGTTTCAAATTTTCTCGGTCTTATTAGGCAGTGGTTCGGGGTCCGAGCTCTGAAGGTGGGCATCAGTCTCAGGGTGCATCATCTAGGCAAGTAGGGTGGTTGAAGCTGTGCAGGGGCAGGGAGGAGGGGAGGAGGAGGGGAGGAGGAGGGGGGTTTTCCCTAGCCCCCCGATGTTCCCGACGTCCTGCCTTGGAAAGAGGTTGGGGAAAAATTTTGGGGGCGGAGGGGAAGATGGGGAAAGATCAGTTTGCTTGCCTCTCGACCCGAGGTTTGGGGAAAATAAAGGGGCTCCATCTCTCCATGAGTGTTGGGTGCCCCCTTTTCCCTCCAATGACCTGCTTTAAGGAAATCAAAATGAACAACATTTATGGGTGGCCCCTCTGGCCCCCCGGTACAAAAAAAAATCAGAAATTTCCCTTCCCCCCACCCAAATAGAGAGTAAAATGAGGAAATGGGACTTGTGATTGTAAAAATGGGGGACATTTTGCGTCTGCTTCACTTTCCCCCAAATGCCCCGGGGGGGAACAACTCAGGACGGCCCCCAGCAGTAGAGTGAAGTAGGGTAGCGGCAGCAGCAGGAAAGGTGGCAGAACCCCAAAGGGGGTGACCTTGGCAATCTTTTTTTACCACCTCACAACGCATGCTATGCGGGACCACCCAAAAACCCACGAGTCGAAAAAGTCATGGGGCACGACAAACTGCGTCTCAAACCGATTTTTTGCGTTTTCCCCGGACCCAATAGACTTTGGGTTCCCAAAAATGGATAATGGCCCGAGCTGGCTCTTTCCGCCTAGAGGGTTGTCCTGCCCGCCCCAGCGATTTGAGGGGACCTTCGCCGCTGGGGAGTATTACGACCACCGGTTTTTGAGATAATGGGGGTTTTTGATTTCTAAGATGAATAGAGGATTTGAGTGTTGGGCCCCAATTGGGTAGTTAGTTGGTTTATTTTTACATTTTTTAAAAAAAATGGTTTTAAAATTTTTTTTTGTATTTCTTGAATTTTTTTTCTTTTTTCCCCAAACAATTATTTTGTGGTTTTGCTGTGAGGGGACTGTAAAAAAGAAGGTTTCATAAAAAGATTCCTTTTACTATTTATTTAAGAATTTTTTCGCATTGTAAGGGTTTTGAGGTCATGTTGCTGTGGATACAGCATAATCGTTTTGGAAACAAAAAATGGACTTCTAAGTGGCATTTCCCCCTCCACAATTTTTAATAGGGGTGAGAAGTTTTTTTATAATTTTTTGGGGTCATGTTGTTTGGTGAGATACAGCTATAATTAGGGGCCCTTTGGAACAGAAATTGGCTTCTAAGTGGCATTTCCCCCTCAAAATTTTTAATAGTGGTGAAAGCATATTTTAATTTTTTGGGGTCTTGTAGTTTGTGAATAAGAATAATCTGGTTTTTTGGGAAACAGAAATGTGGCTTCTAATGGTTTTTCCCTCACAATTTTTTTAACAGTGGCTGAGAAGTCATTTTTAAAATTTTTTTGGGTTTGTGCTTTGAAATGCAATTTACGGCCCCCCCTATTTAAAAAAAATGTTGTTTCTAACAGCATTTGTTTTCACAATTGCCCCAAAGTGGTAAAGGGGGCATTTTTGAATTTTTGGGGGCATTTTGCTGTGACATGAGTATACTACAGGCCCTATTCTAAAAAATGTTGTTTCAAACAGACATTTGTTCTTCAAAATTGACAAAGGGCTAAAGGGTCTTGCTTTGAATTTTTGGGGGCTTTTTGCTGTGCTTTCAGCTATACTACAGGTCTATTCTAAAAAAGTTGTTTCTAACAGACATTTGTTTTCAAATTGTCAAGAGTGGCCAAGGGTGAGGTTTGCTGTCAAAAAACGGAATAGGTAGGACATGTTAAGGACAACTTGCAAAGATTTGTTTTTGAAAGATCTTTAAATAGCTATAATCCTATATTGAGACAACCCTTTTAAATAAAATAAAAAAAAAGGAAAAAAAGACATGGTGGGATTCCCCCTTTTTTAAAAAAATGTGTTTTTAGAATTAAAGTATAAAAAAATTTGCTGTACAAAATAGCTGTAAAAAAAATTCCCTCTGAATTGTAAAGGGGGTACAGGAAAATTGACCAGATGTAGGTTATTCAGGGAATGGGTATGGGCCGGACAGAGAAAAAGTACAGAGACCATTTCCCCCAGCGTTGAGTAAAAAAGGAAAAAGAATGCCAAGTTTTAAAGGGGCCCCCGGGTGTAACAGGGGTTAACCCCCAGTATTTTCCGTGAAGTCAATTGGTCCACACCCCTACGGAGGGGCAAGCGCTACCCAGTTTTGACTGTGTAAGGGGAGGCTGGAGTTCTCCCTTCCGCTTCCCCACTTCCTTCAGCACGACGTTTTTGTTGCTGGTATAGGGCATTTTAATGGTGTTAATGTGCGGACGCAGCCCCCGGGGGTTTCACCGCACCCCCTGTAACTCCCGGCCCCTGGGTATGCTGTGGCCCGGACGGTATAGTCAATGTCCGTGAAAATAAAATGGTGGTTAAAAAAAATCCTTTTTCCCGGCATTTTTTTAAAGTGGGGGTCATGAGGTTTTGGGGGTCATGTGGGCAGGAAGGTATAGTCAATGTCCCGTTCAACTAAAATGGTGGTTTTAAAAACCCCTTTTTCCCACTTTTTAAAAAGTGGGGGTCATGAAAAGGGTTTTGGGGGTCATGCTGTGGCCGGAAGGTATGTCAAAGTCCGTTCAATAAAATGGTTGGGAAAAATTTTTTCCCGGGATTTTTAAAAATGGGGGTCATGCAGGTTTGGGGTATGCTGTGGCCCCGGACAGGTTAGTCAATGTCCGTTAACTAAAATGGTGGTTGAAAGACTCCTTTTTCCGGAAATTTTTAAATGTGGGGCTATGAGGTTTGGGGCTCATGCCGTGGCCCCGGAAGGTATAGTCAAGTCCCGTTCAAAATAAAATGGTGGTTGAAAAGACTCCTTTTTCCGGCACTTTTAAATGTGGGGGTCATGAGGTTTGGGGCTATGCTGTGGCCCCGGGCAGGTTAGTCTGCCCGTTCAACTAAAATGGTGTTGAAAAACTCCTTTTTCCCGGGACTTTTTAAATGTGGGGGTTGCAGGTTTGGGGTCATTTCTTTTTTCCCCGGCAGGTTTTAGTCAATGTCCGTTCAATAAAAATTTGGGGGTTGAAAGACTCCCTTTTTCCCGGGACTTTTTTAAATGTGGGGGGTCTGCAGGTTTGGGGCTTGCTGTGGCCCAAGGGCGTATAGTCAATGTCCGTTCAACTAAAATGGTGTTTTGGAAAAGATCCTTTTTCCGGCCTTTTTAAATGTGGGGGCATGCAGGTTTTTTGGGGTCATGCTGTGGCCAGGAAGGTATGTCAAAGTCCAGTTCAACTAAAAAAGGTGGTTGAAAGATCCTTTTTCCCACTTTTTTTAATGTGGGGGTCATGAGGTTTGGGCTCTTTTGGGGGCCCCGGCGGTATAGTCAATTCCAGTTCAACTAAAATGGTGGTTGAAAGATCCTTTTTCCCGGGATTTTTAAATGTGGGGTCATTCAGGTTTGGGGTCTGCTGTGGCCAGGACAGGTATAGTCAATGTCGTTAATAAAAAAGGTGGTTTTAAAGATCCCTTTTTCGGCACTTTTTAAAATGTGGGGCTCATGGGTTTGGGTATGCTGGGCCCAGGACGGTTAGTCAGTCCAGTTCAAAAAAAATGGTGGTTGAAGACTCCTTTTTGGCACTTTTTAAATTTTGGGGGGGTCATGCAGGTTTTTGGGTCATGTGTGGCCCCGGGACGGTATAGTCAAAGTCAGTTAAAATAAAATGGTGGTTTAAAGGGTCCCTTTTTCCCGGGATTTTTAAATGTGGGGGTCATGCAGGTATGGGGCCATGCTGGCTTCAGGGGGCAGGGATATTCAATGTCCAGTTAAATAACATGATGGTTCAAATCATACTTTCTGGCACTTTTAATTTGGGGTGATGCCGGTTTAGGGTCGGCTGTGGACAAGGCAGGGGATGTAAAAGGTCTGTGATTTTTTTTTTTTGACTTTTATAACTAGTGTGTTGCCTAGTGTGCCCGTATCCTTTTTACTGTTGTGGAGTTAATTTCAGTTCTCCAGCCCCCCTTTTGGGGTTTTTTAATAATGAAAGGGGTTGTTGCTCTCCATAGACTTTAATGCATCGCGCATAATCATGTCACTATCGAAAACCTTATCGATGCGGCCGACTATCGATATCGATCGATCTCGAAGCCAACGCAATCGCTCAACACTTCGTGACCTAGGGCCCTTTCCCTTTTGGACTTGTTTCGTGTGGACAGTTTTCCCATACTCTGGCCTAGGCCTTACTTCCCTGACCGCCACTTTCCCATCCGCATTTCCCTTTATTCCATGTGCTAAGTTCAATCTAATAAAGCCTTGAAACGTAACACCAATTACATATATACAATAATTAGTAAGCATTTTAAAATCCCCCTCCCCTTTCCAATCAGTACTCTTTGTACTTCTTCAGGATTTCACAAAGGAAAATACCCCGACGGATACCGCGACGCAGCTTCCGAGTCCCATAAAGATTAATAGAGTAAGCTATGTTAGCTCATTTTCCCAGCAGTATATGCTTTCCCTGTAGTTTACCACATTCTGAAGGGAAAGGGATATCACCAGAAAATAGGCAAACGTAGTCCATGTAGAAATATGTCTGCACTACTCATCTCTATGTAAAAATGAATGTAAACAAGTTTTAAAAATAAAATAGTAAAGTTCAGATTAGTCCCCAAATAAAGTACACATATTTGTCATGGCTGCATCCATTAATGTCTGGGCTACTAAAACATAATTTTATTTATCCCACACATTAAGCATAACAATAATAATAATAAAAAAAAAACATAAAACCCCCCCAAAACATTTGAATAGAGTGATTAAAAAGTTGCATGTCCCAAAAATAGTACTTTAGTACACAAAAAAAGTAGCCCTTACATAGGTGCATAGATCAAAAAATAAAAGTTACTTATCTCAGAAAATGCACTAAAAGCAAATGAAAAAAGTCTTTATTACTTTTAATAGTAAAACAAAGACAACAACAAGTTCATAACACAATGAACTCTATAAAAACAAAGCACCTCTCCTCCGAGAGGTGCAGTTGCTTTTTTTCAATTTTCCAACCCAAAATATTTTTGGGGGTTCTCAGACATTTTGTTATATAAATGGGTTTTTCAGTGTTATTTGGAAATTGTATGACTGTTATAAGTAATTTTATACATAGAACTTTGCATTATAGCTTTTTGTTTATTCAGGTACTGTTTATTGGTGATGTGGCGCAACATGTTAATGGAAATTTTCTTCACCCTGCCCAGAGAGCAATTTAGCTGGAATGGCCCCTGTCTCCCGCCCCCGTTTTCATCAAAACCCCTAATTGGATTTAAGATGGGGTGTGGAGCTTCTGAGCTCATCACTAAATTTTAGCAGGGGCATGTGTTTGTAAAAAAAAAAAAGGTCTAAAAAGTAATGTTCTCTCCCAGAATGATATATTTTATGTACAAAATATGAAAAAAACTATATCACAAAGTATGAAACCACTAAATAATGGTCATACATTTACCAAATAACATCAAAACCAGAATCTCAAAGTCGATAATAATAATTACCAAGTAGTCCATTAAGACCAAATACGCCACATTATGATCACATATCAATACCACAAAGTGACTGAAAAATACCACCACATATCATCACCACATAGTGATTGAATAATACCACAAATACCATAGATATTCAGGGCCAAGTAGGGAGGATAGAAAGGGCCTTTAGTTAGATATATCCCCCTAGATTTTTGCCTTTTAGGTAGGTCTATAGAACCACTTTAGGTATAGCCCCTCTAGCTAGGTATATAGAGCACCTGTTGGTAGGTAAACCCACATTAGGCATATACATAATCCCCATGTGGTGTATAGACCCTCTGTAGGTAGTTAGACCCTCTGTAGCTATATAAAGCCCCTGTAGGTGTATATGCCCCCTGTAGGTGTATAGAGCCCCTGTTAGTATATGTGCCCCCGTTAGGTATATAGACTCTCTGTAGACATATATGCCCGATGTAGATATCTAGAGTCCCTGTAGGTGTATAGAGCCCCTGTAGGTATATATGCCTTCTGTAGGTATATAGACCCTCTGTAGGTAGATAGACCTCCTGTACCTATATTAAGCCCCTGTACATATATATGCTCCATGTAGCTATATAGAGCCACTGTAGTTATATATGCCCCTTGTAGGTATATAGACCCTCTGTATGTAGGTAGTCCCCATGTAGGCATATAAAGCCACTGTAGGTATACATTCCCCCTGTAGGTATCTAAAGTCCCTGTAAGTATACATGCCCTCTGTAGGTATATAGACCCTCTATAGGTATACATGCCCCATATCTAGAGTCTTTGCAGGTATATAGAGCACCTATATGCATATATGCCCGCTGTAGGTATATAGATCCTCTGTAGGTAGGTAGACCTCCTGTAGCTATATTAAGCCACTGTAGGTATATTGGTCCATGTAGCAATATATAGCCCCTGTAGGTATAAATGCCCCTTGTAGGTATATAGACCCACTGTATCTAGGTAGTCCCCATGTAGGTATACAGAGTCCCTGTAGGTACTGTATATATGCCCTCTGTAGATATGTAGACCTTTTGTAAGTAGGTAGACCCCATTTAGCTATATGAAGCCCCTGTAGGTATACAGTATATGCCCCATATAAAGGAGAAAATGTTAAATCCCCGAAACGCACTGGGGCAGATTTTTCACTGTAAAGTTAAACTAGACAGTATTACAATGCACCACATTTATTACAGTGTTGATAAATCTGGCCCAGGTTCAGACTGTCTAGTTTAACTTTACAGTGTTTACAGTAGATGAGCACGATTTACCTCCATTGGTTCATCTTGAAGGAACGCGGGTGTCTGGTGATGTGGACTTGGGGAAACTAGTACAAGGCGCAGAGGCTTGCGAGGATGGGAGGGCATTGGCTGCTGGTGAAGCTCTAAGGGTATGTTCACACGGCGTGTTCAATACTTTTTTGGTTACGTTGTCGATCTGAAAAACGCATCCAAAAACACTGCATAAAATGCATCCAAAATGCATTCAACATGCAGGTGCATGTTTGTATGCATGTTTGTTGCAGCAGTAATGCACCCTATCATGTTAAATAGGGTGTCTGCTGCGTCAAACAAATCAAGAATAAACATGTCAATTCTTTGAACGGATCCGAAAGGATGATGTTAAAACAGGTATCGTACTTGAACTCCAAATGCTGTGTTATACATTGAAAGCAATGGTAAATCCTCTGACATATGTTAGATGCGTGTTTGGGCCAATTAGGGTCGAAACATGGATCGAAACATGCATCTAAAAACGTATGCAAAATAGTATTGAACATGCCCTGCAACAACGACCTTGTTGTTCCAAGCAAGATCTGAAGTCAATGTGTAGATCTGGATAGTATATTGGCCCACCATAAAGTTACCTTGACAGGAACGGAGTAAAGCAGATGTCGCAGAGGTATTGCGCCCAGGTTGTTCAAAAAATTTCCGGAAGGGACTAGAAAGTCTTGCAGATCCCTGTCTGTAAGTCCCTCTCTCCAGAGGGGCGAGGCTAAAGCCTAGGCTTACCTCTTAAAGCAAGATGATGAAAATTGGCCATCTTGGCTCGGTCAGATGTGAACTGGTGTGCCAGGACCTCAAAGTGTATGGAACACTGGTTGATGAAGCCACAACAATAATGAGGATCCTAATAGTAATAGGCAGGCAAAGGCAGATGCAGGCTGGGATTGTTCATGGCAGCAGGAGGCAGAGCAACAACAGGTGTAGGTGCCAACGCAGACACAACATCAAGTTGAGGTTGGATCCCTTATGGAGTTAGTAAATTGCTGTAATATATAAGGCTTTCTTGTTAATAGGTGGTTCCACCAGACTTAATAATAGAAAGGAGCTATTCCTTCTTTCAGAAGTTATAAAGGGTTAAATGGTGAGGTGAAATCAGGTTTTTAAATAGTGTGTATAGAGGTTAAGAGTTTTGATACATAATAAAAGTTACGTTTTAGTGTTTTATAGATAAAGAAGATAGAGTTTAAGTTTGCCTATGGCAAAATAGTAAATGTAGGATTCTAGGATGAACACCAACAAGCTGACAGAGGAGTAGAGGCAGGAAGTTCCTTTCAACACAGGAGGTCACAGGTCTTTGGCCAGGTAATCAGAACACTGTCCCTTTAAATATTCAAACAGCACTGCATGCACCCCAGGGGGAGCTCGTATGCGCACAAGGGATAAGAGCGCAGCATATAACTAGGACACAGTGGAGGTAAGGACACGGCCATGGCCCAAGACATTGGCCATGGCGTGAAACTTGACAGTACCCCCCTTGAGCCCTCCCCTCCGGGCAAGCTCGGAAAAAAAAATGGGGTAACACTCATCTCTCCTTGGTATCCCAAGAACTGTCTTCAGAAGAGATGTCAGACCGGGCAATCAGAACACTGTCCTTTTAAATATTCAAAGAGTGCCGTACGTGCGCGCTAGTAGGAACTCGTGCACGCACAGGGGCATCCATGGAGCAGGAGCGAGGATCGGTGAGCTGAATATGCTGGTGGCCGCAGCTGCAGGCACTGCAGTGGGAACAAGAGCCAGGACTGGTGAGTATACAACAGAGTGGAACAGGTAAAGGGGACACAGTGGAGTAACGGACACGTCTGTGGGCCGAGGCAGGGTCCGTGGCGTGAACCATGACACCTAGTCAATCCTTTTTATGAAGTAATGCCCAGAAATGAACTGCATATTCCTGATAAGACTGCACCAATGCTTTCTAAAGTGCTGATATTCCAACCCTGTCTGCAAGCTCATGTGACAGTATCCTGCTGGCCTTAGAGGAGGCTGATAGACACTGCATTGATAAAAGTCTACAAATACACCTTGATCCTTCTTAGAAAGGGATTCTCTCCATTTTATTCCTCCAAATAAATATGGTGCATGCAAATATAGTCAGATGTAGTCAGATGCAGAACTTTTAATCACACAGAAGTTTTTTAACTGTATGTTGACCCATTCTTGCACAGTGTCAATAACCTTCTCATTCGAATTAAATTTCTCAACTCTTAAAAATTCCTTAAGTGGACCAAAGAGATTATAGCCAATTGTTACTAAAATTTGGCTATAATGGAGAGATGAATAATCCATTCCAAAGAGAGGTTCTAAAACATTTCTATATTTTTTCAATATTTGCTGACTTTCTCTGAATACTGCACCAATCACTACACTCTAAGCTTGATGGGGCAAAAGTTTGTGATGAATGATACAAAAGTTAATTACTAAAAGTCTACTGTTTACATCAGTTTTTATAATGGCAATTTGCTTATACTCCAGATGTTATTAAGAGTGATAGCTTACCAGCAATTAATTGCAAGTCAATAGTTGCCTAGAAATTGAACTTTTCACCCCCAAACTAATTTCACTTCATTGCAGGCCTGCCTTAAAAGGACAGCTCTGTTTCAGTGATTTACCTCCATTACAATGTGTGGGTTGTGATGGGACAGGACTTGGAGATCATTATGTCATGATTAAGTAAGAATCACAAAATGGACACTTTTTAAGGCAGGTGGTGCTTGGCATCATTGTTTCTCTTCTGTTAACATGGTTATCTCTAAAGAAACACGTGAGTCATCCATTGCATGCAAAAAATGGCTAACAGGGGATGAGTATCGCCAGTAGAAAGATTGCACTCGTCACGCAATCTATCGCATCCATCAAGGAATTCAAGGAGGAGAGGTTCCCATTGGTTGCCAAACAAAAGACTCCAGGGCGCAAGAAAGACGCACGCGCCAGAGGACCGTCTCTTAAAAGTGTTTCAGCTTCGAATTAGGGCTACCATCAGTGCAGAGTTTGCTCCGGAATGGCTAGCAGGCTGTGAGTGAGTGCATTGCCACGCACTGTGAGGCCGGAAGAGACTCATTTTCAAGGCCTGGTGTTCAAGTGCGGGCAGCAAAGAAGCCCACTTCTCTCCAGAAAAAAAAAAAACATCAGGACAGACTAATATTCTGCAAAGGTACGGAGTGGACTGGCTGAGGACTGGGGTAAAAGGTCTATTTTCTCTGATGATTCCCTATCGAATGTTTGGAACATCTGGAAGAAGCTTGTTCGGAGAAGAAAGGTGAGCTGATTACCCCAGTTTGTCTCATGCCAACTGGTAAAAAAAAAGCATCAGAAACCATTCATGTGTGGGGTTGCTTCTCAGCAAGGGAATCGGCCCCTCTAACAGTCTTGCCTAAAACACATCCTGAAAAAAGGGAATGGTACCAGAATGTCCTCCAAAGCAACTTCTCCCAACCGTCCAAGAGAAATTTGGTGATCAACAATGCCTTTTCCAGCTTTGATGGAGCACCTTGCCATAAAGCAAAGGTGATAACAAAATGGCTCAGGAACAAAACATAGGATTTGGGTCCAGGCCTGGAAACTCCCCAGATCTTAATCCCATTGAGAACTTGTGTCAATCAAGAGACGGGTGACAAAAAAAAACCCCAACAAATTGTGACAAAATGCAAGCATTGATTGTGCAAAAATGGACTGCTATCAGTCAGGATTTGGTCCAGAAGTGATTGGGGGCATGCCAGGGGAGAATTGCAGGGTCCTGAAGAAGAAGGGTAAACACTGCAAATATTGACTTGCTGCATTAACTCATTCTGTAAATTTAAAGCTTTGTTAATCATAATATGATTGCACTTGTATTTCTGTATGTGATAAAAACAACTGACAACACACACAAAAAACCAAGGCAACAGATCATTGTGAAATATAAGATTTGTGTCATTCTCAAAACTTTTGGCCAGGGACGTACATATTAGGTAGCTAGATTTAATTGACTAAAGTACACTAAGCAACTACCAAACGGGGCAACCCAAGTCTGAGGCATAGGGCCAAATAACAACCTAAGAAGGCACAATGGCCATAATTGGCCTAAAAATAGTATCATAAAATTTACCCATATTGGGGGAGAGGGTGTCAAGCCACTGGTGTCCAGTCCCGACGTGTTTCACCGTAATAGCTTCTTCAAAGGACATAGATCTACTGCCCAGATGATCTCTATATATAACACTACCCCTGGTCACCTGATATTATTGATCCAATCGCAGACATGTTCTATCGGCGCTCGCGTCACTCATCGGAGCGGAGACCCGCTTCTGGCGATCCAACCCCAATGTGCATGAACCGGAATGTGCATTTCTGGTCATGCGCAGGAGCATACCTTTAGGATAAGATTTATATCATAGGGTTTTCTAGGGAAAGATCCCTCATGTCGTATATGCTTTGAAGACCACCTACTCCTGAAGCTAGTTAAGAGCAATCCTTTTTTTTTTTTTTTTTCTTATTCTGTTGATATAGTGCTCTTTATTTGTTATGTGCAATCTTTTCTACTGTACTTGGACCATTGTGATTAGATTGAGGTCCTACTAAATGCCATGTACAGTTTATTGGTATTTGTGCATCTCCTTGAATTGGAGCATTGAAACTATTTGGATTGCACAATCTTCCATTGGGCATATTTGTGTATATTTAGTGTTGTTTTGGGAATTTATTTTATTAATACATACAAAAAAAGTTATGGTTTAGATTTATCCTCCAATTTCTATATTTACATTTTAATAGTTTAGACTTTTACAGATGTAACAATACCAAATATGTGCAAGTTTTTTTTATTATATATTTCTATTTGCAAAATGGGAAGAGGGAGGTGATTTGAACGTTTTGTTTTTTTTCTTATACTTTTTTTTTATGTTTAACTGTCATATCGAGTCCCCCCAAGGTACTTGACCACTATGGGCTCGATCATTAGTACACCCTTCTCCAGTGTATAAACAATGCAAAAGGATGTTCAAAGATGGTGGTTCTAGCAGTTCCTTGGTAGAATGGCATACATTCAAGGCTTCCGGCTGCCATGTTAGCGATCAGCATCCCACGATCTCGCCGCGGGGCTGCCGATTGGACTTATGGTACGTGGAACCTTTTCTCATTCATTTAGACACTGCAGCTGCAATTGGGTCCATCAGATGCTGTTAATGTCATCAAACTGCAGCCCCCAGCTGTTGGGAAACTACAACTCCCATCATGCATTTATATAATCTATAACAGTGGGCATGATAGGAGTTGTAGTTTCCCAACAGCTGGAGAGCCGCAGTTTGAAGACCACTGGTGTCCACTAAAAAATGGGTTCAGTGTGACTTTCGATGCAGGTGTGAACCTAAGACCCCACACCTGGTCTAATAATCCATCAACATGGGGAAAGTTCTACTTAAAGGGGTTGTCTCGCTATAATGATTGGGTTTTAATTAAAAGATCTTTAAAAAACAAGCAGCTTTGCAATATATGTTCATTACAAATGTCCTACTGATTTTTAGTTATCCCTGGTAGTAGGAGTGCATCAGCTTCTCAAATCACCATAGCAGCTATAAACCTGTTGATTTTGATCTCACTAGCTGCCAGTCCTGGTGACTCATCAGTTCTGAATACAGGTCCAGCACAGAGCCCTCCCGCAAGTAATGTGATGCTTCTGTAGGGGGGGGGGGCCTTATCTCCCATGTGTAGCTGTGCTGCCTGGATTAAACCCTGTGTGTGCCTGCTCCCCCCTGCTCTCTACACAGATTGAGGAGAGCAGAGGTGAGGCTGATCTGTGGTTAGTAGGATGTGACAGCAGTGAAGGTGTGTTACTATTTTAAACATGATGTGTCTGTGGAGCCTTGACTATACTTAAAGAACGATCAGGGGGGCATGTGAACGGTTCAATCCCTCCTGCTCTGCTGTATTAGTGACACATTGTGATTATAGTAAACACACTTCACAGCTGCCCTGTGTCTGTTCTGACCAGGGTTTGTTTGTTGTTGCTTGAGATGTCCATGGAGGGTTTGTATGCTAAGGGAGGGGGTAAAAGGAACCTTTACATCCCCCCCTGCTCTGCTATTAGCATACACAGCTTCACAGACCTCTCCACACTCATAGATCAGCCCTCTCCCTGCTGTCTCCTGACTCTGTGCAGCTGATTCAGTAGTGAGCAGCAGACCTAGGCAGGCACACACAGGGTTAACCCTGGCAGCAAACCCCCTCGCCCTCCCACTGATGTATAGAAGTTACTGCAGTTGGAGGAGGAGAGCTGTCTGTGTGCTGAGGGAGGGGGGAAAAGGGGGAGGGAAGAGCAGACAAGAAGCCGCCCTGAATTCAAAAATCCTTTGCAGCCAAACACATTGAAGTAGGCTGAAAGCCTGTAGTGAGACAACTCCTTTAATATTTTGCCACTATATTCGAGCTCTGCCGGTCTTACTGGGATAATTCAAGTTTTTGAAATTTTTTTTAACCTTGGCTGTGTTTTATTGTATTATTGATGAGATTCCAAACAAGTCTTGCCATTAGCTGTTCGAGAAATTTAGAAACATAATATCTTGGTAGATAATATTTGTGTCTTTACAACTGCTATATATTCATCTCAACATGATAACTGTATTTTTCCTTTCTATTTAGGAACGCTGTCCTTTGCTTCCTGATGCTTCTTTTTACTGGTGGTCCCTTCCTTCTGGAAAGTGATGGATTAAACTGCAAGACTATTGGATCTGACGCCTTTTTTGATTTTTGCAACTTGACTCAGATTCCTTGGGTACCATTAGATATTACGTCTCTGGTCTTAAGTAATAACTACATTTCGGAAGTGTCCTCCACATCATTTCAACCACTGATGAGCCTACGTTTGCTAAAACTGGATGGTCAGAAAACTGGAAAGTTGATAGTGCATAAGGATAGTTTCAAAAATTTTCCAAACCTGACTCACCTGGATCTGTCCTTCAATAACCTCCTGGTACTCGATCAAGATGCCTTTTCTGGCTTATCACGTCTTGAACAACTTGTGTTATATTATAATCAATTAAACAGCTCCTTTTTGGAAAATAATTACTTCCAGGATTTGACCAACCTGGAATTATTAGACCTATCATTTAACCATCTCACGTATCTCAAACCCCATCCCAAATTTTATAATTTATACAGATTTGAAATATTAGTATTAAAGGGCAACAGAATATCGAAAATTTGTGAAGGAGATTTACACAGTTTTCAACAGAAAAAAATGACCATTCTTGATATTTCAAACAATTGGCTGTATAAATTAAATGTCACGGATTGGGAACACTGTGGGAATCCATTTCGAAATATTGAGTTTGATACAATTAACCTGGGTGGAAATGGATTCAATGAACAAACCACAAAAGCATTATGCAATGTCTTGAATGGAACCAAGATTTTCCACCTAAAACTACGTAATCACGTGATGGGACCAAGTTTTGAAAAGTACAGCACTAAGGACCCAGATAATTCGACTTTTGCAGGACTCGAGAACAGTGACCTCGGAATTCTTGACATCTCGCGTGGATCAATTTTTACTCTGCAATCGAATCTATTTAGAACACTTTCTAAGCTGCTACTTCTTAACCTTGCCGAAAACAAGATAAACCAAATTCAGAAGAATGCCTTCAATGGCCTTCAAAACTTAATACACCTCAATTTGTCATCCAACTTGTTGGGTGAATTATATGATGAAGCTTTTGATGGACTTCTCTATTTGGAATATATATATCTGAGCAACAATCATATTGGACCAATACAGAACAATGCCTTTAAGAACCTTCCAAATTTGAAATTTGTTGATTTAACCAACAATGCTATAACAAATCTTAGATTCTGTGAGGTTCTGCCATTGGTACCATTTATTAGTTTTAAGGAAAATAAACTTAATTCAATTAAGGGTGCCAAAGTGAGGGCTGTAACCATTGATTTCTCTGAGAACCAATTGGCAAATCTTGCTGATTTCTTTGAATTTCTCAAGGATTCTATTGTTGTAAATACCTCTCTACGAAAGAATCGACTGTCCACTTGTACTTACCACGTTACTATTCCAAAAGACAATTCACTTGTTTACTTAGACCTATCCGATAACATGATTCAGTTGATTTGGGAAAACAACCAGTGCTTGGACATGTTTAGGAATCTTAGTGTTCTTCAAACTCTAAAACTTTCGAACAACCATCTTCGATTCTTTCCTAATGGAATTTTTAGAGGTTTGACATCCTTACAGGTCCTTAACTTGTCATCCAATTTTATTACAAATGTCACGTCAGACATGTTACCTATCAGTGTCCAAACTTTGGATGTATCCAGGAACCAACTGTTTGCACCCAACCCTGATGTGTTTCTTCATTTAGGAACCATTGACATAAGACACAACCAGTTCATCTGTCAATGTCCCCTCGCCAATTTTTTGATGTGGTTGAATAAGACTAAAATCCTTATGGTGACCCTGGGGGACATGTACTGTACATATCCCGACTACCTAAGGTTTACCCCCTTGTTATGTTTAAATTTTTGATGTAGACTTACTGTATTAGGGCCCCTAATGTTTGCCTTATTTGTATTAATGTCAGTTGTTGTGGTGACTTTTATGACAGCGGTGATTGTATATAACCATTTCCGAGGGGTTTTCTTTAGACTCTACAAAAGGTGAGCAGTTGTTTCCCAGAAAAGCCTCAAGAGGAAAAAACTCTCAAATACGACGCTTATTTGTGTTATGCCAAAAACGATTTCTTGTGGGTTGAAAATGTTTTTCTAAAAAATTTAGATTCCGGCTACAGTGACGGAAAAGCCAGTTGGTGTTTTGAGGAAAGAAACTTCATTCCGGGGAAGATCACGTTGTAAATATTCGAGACGCCATTTGGAACAGTAAGAAAACCATTTGTGTTGTGACAAAGCATTTTCTGCAGGATGGATGGTGCGTGGAAGCTTTCAATTATGCCCAAAATGATACTTTTCAGACCCAAAAAATGTTTATTTTTGGGCTGGTAGGGTCTCTTTCACAGTACCAACTAAGGAAATATAAGCCTATCCGGGCGTATATGCAAAGGTGTGAATACTTTACTGGGCCTGAGATGAAAAGGTTTTCGAATGGGTTTTAGTAACTTTCCTTAAATTTTACAAGACGAAAAACTCGAAAACAAGGGTGTAAAAGTCAGAACAATAAGTTCCGGAGTAGAATTACAGCAAATAGATGTTTCTTGAGTGGTAAAACGGATTTTATGTACACCCAACATTTGACATATCTGGACAACAGAGAGTTTCTGATCATTGAGAGTCATAATTTTTTGTATGACCATGTATGGATACCCACCAACTGGACTATGCTATGTGAATTATTTTCACAGTATGGCTAATGTATAGAAACAAAAAATGTCATCACTTTAA